>VZSZ01007750.1:835385-857141 GCA_013398815.1 Ibidorhyncha struthersii | reverse complement strand
TGCAAGCCCGGGCGCTGGGGGAATCCCCCCGCAGAGGTGCGGTTCCCTGGGTGACACCTGAATGCGCTGTGTAGTACTTGAGGCCTGTACCTGGCCTTGGGCTTTAGGGGAACCCAAATTCGTCCCTAACAGTTGTGAGGGGTTACACTCAGCTCAGGCAAGCGCAAGAGTTATGAGAGAGTGTCGTGGTTTGGGCTGGTCTGGCCACTAAATGGATGACAGATGCTCTCTGAGTCCTGGCAGTGACCCTCTGTTTTCTGGCCTCTCCTCGGGCAACACCCCATCACTAGATCCTACCTTGAAGCTGGTGCAGGACAACCCCTGTCTGACAGAGCTCATCGCCTCCGTGCTGGCACTGCCAGAGCCCAGTCCGAGCATCCTCTCCTTTACTCTGCGGTTAGCTGGGATACTTGCCGCTTCCGAAAACCGCTTCCAACACTTGCAGGTGAGTCGGCTACCCAGGTACCTGCTGCCACGTGTCTGTTTCCTCCTTCTATGCGGAGGACACCTGAAAATGTACGTATTCTGTTTATAAAATTTTTGGCATACCTCAGACAACTCAGCAAACAGTGATATAATAATCAAGACCTACAATCGTACCATTCCTTTCCACTTCTCATGTAAAGCTGCTGTCTTCTTGCTTCTGTCTTGCCACACTAGTACTATGAATAATAATGTGTAGTGTGTTTTCTGTTCACAACAGTATATGGGATAACAGTATCTCACAGCAGTCATTGCAAAATATTGTATCCCTGGACAGATCCTGTAGATTTAAAGTGCACTAACAGATGTAGTTTTCCCTCCATAGTTGGTTGACAGGAATTCTCTGATTCCTTGCAAAAATGAGGGAGCTTTTTAAAGCCCTGCTTTTTACAATAGAATACATTTATAATACAAAGCTCAAAACCCAAAAGGGTTTGAGGGAAGAGATGCATGCAACTGCATAAAGCAGTCTAATGGAACTTATATGTATAAGTTGTCCCTAGCATCTTAAAACCAAGTAATTTTGGTTTTGAACGAATCTATTGCTTAGTCCATGAAAGAGACAGGTTGAGGTTAAACATGGGATTGTGAAAATTTTCTATTTTAGTGATACTTCTAGGAAGAGGAGGCTTTACTACACTGTTGATACTCTTGACCAGGATGACAGAGCAGCCTTTCCACTCCCCTCAAGCCCCTTTGCTTACTGTTTACTCTGTGTCTTCTCCTCTGGCCTCAGCAGCAGAAGCTGTTGGTCAGGCTCTTTGGCAGGGATGGGCCTCTGAGCAGCGCAATGTGGGAAGATGCATCTGTGCGAAGTGGCTGGGTGGAGGGTGTGCACAGCATGATGCATCACCAGCCTGCCCTCCACTTCCTCTGCAACGGTGGTGAGTACTTCTAGGACTGGGAACTCCCCAAATCTTCCATGTCTCTTCCATTCCAGTCTGTTGCTCAGATGTCAAATGAGATAGGAATTTTCATTTATTTAAGATAAAAACAAGCCATTTGCCAAAAACACTGAAGTCATTGAAAGAGGGTGGATTTTTTTGTTAACTTAGTTATGCATGGTTTTTTTTTTCATTATTTTTTGCCCAAATGCTGAAGATAGTGCCTTTTTAGAGGGAAAGAGACACATCTTGTGAAACACATGATAAAAATAGCTTATTAAAAGCCTTCAGTGTTCTTATTTGTAACTCTTAGTAAAAGCTACATTGCAGTATGATTTTAGTGCAGAAAAACTAACCAGGGGCTCATTTTTCTCTTAATACTTGCACACATTTGCAGTCCTATTGTTGTTACACAGGTATGTAAATTCTGTTGTTAACACCGACTTTGGATCTTATGTACGGAGGGGCTGACTTTGAAATGCCATAAAGACTACAAAATAAAGTAAAAAAAAAAACCCCACCCAAACACCACCGTTTAAAGCTGTGTGGTACTTGAATTTGAATCATATATGGCTGGAGTGCAACAAGGCTCCACCTCACAGTAGGAAGGCTGTTGTTTTTTTCCTCCAGTGACTTGTTTTGTTTTCACACAGGAGGCATAGATGTGATCTTCGCTCTGCAAGGGGATCCCAGCCTGTTTGTGGCTTCAGCTGCCAGTCGACTTCTGGTGCACATGCTTATTCTCTCTGTAGAGTCTGAAACGACTAAACCTCTCAGTACAAAGGACTGTGACTGGCCAGCGTGTGCCCAAATGATTATAAAGCATATAGAAGACTCCCTTCAGTCCAGCTCTGCCTCTCACGTCGAGCAGTCATTAAAACTGTTAACTAGTTTGTTTGGCAGTTGTCGTTCTACATGGACTGAAGTACTTTGGTTAGGAATAGCAAAGCAAGTAGAATCCTTTTTGACGGAAGAGACTGTTCAAACACAGTACATGCTGGCGAATCTTTTGCTTAACATGGCATGGTAAAGATCTTCTGGGACCTTGGATCCAGTGATGAGATATCTGTTTTCCTCCATCTAATAGGGCATATTACTTACACTTCTTTCTTCTCAGGTCCCCTGTGTTTTGTGACACGGAAGGCAGTTTTTGGGCATTAGTGACTTCTGCTCTGGAACACTTAACCCCAGTACAAGCGGGTCCTTTGGCAGTGGGAATTCTGAGGCTCTACAAATGGTAGGACTTACCGCAATGAAATTTTTGCTCTCTGCAAATGTTTCTGTAGGAATACGTCTGATATTTTTCCAAGGACTGTTTTTTTTCCTCACTGCATATTCCACTACATTCCTTAATACGTAAGACTGGTTGGCAGGAACTGTGCAAGTAGCTAACAAACTTCAGACACTGATAGTAAGAATAATACAGTTTCAAAGAGAGAGAAATAAAAGGAGCAGGATCATGTTTCTGTGTATACACTTGCGTCTTACCTACAGCCAGCCAATTTCAGGAAGAAATAGCAAACTCCTTTAACTTTATACTACCGAGGTTGATTAAGGTGGACACAATTTGACTGCCTGTCAAATCCAGTAGTCTCCATTCAGTTTTCTCTTTCACAAAAACAGTGACTAGCATGAGAGCTTGCGCTGCTGTCCAGCAGAAGTGTGCATCTGGAGACTCTGTCAACAGTTGTAGAACAACTTCTAATATAAGTAACCTGTGGAAGTGATCTAATTCAACTTTTTGCTCAGTGCAGGGCTAACTTCAGAGATAGATCAGATTGCTCAGGCCCTTCACTATTCAAGTTTCAAACATCCCCAAGGATGAGTATTCTGCAGGTTCTCTGGGAAAATTGTTCCAGTGCTTAACCACTTTTATTTCACTATGAAAAGTATTTTCTGTATATTCAGTCGGAATCTACCCTGTTGCAAATTAAGTTTCTTCTCTTGTTGTGCACCTCTGAGAAGCCTGCTGCCTGCATCTTCTCTGTAACTCCCCCTTGGGTAGTGAAAAAGCATCAAGAAATCATCAGATGCTAAATGAATACAGCATGTGTGGATACTGATTTACAGGCTAAGTTACACCTCTGTCTTAAGATATAAGGACACTATTTTGTTGATAAGAAATGCCTCTCTCTAAACCCCCTTCTTACACAGAATCCCACTCTGCATAGCTTGATAAGGCTGCTTATGAATTCCAGAGCAATTTCTCCTCTGCTTTCAGTTAGCCAAGGAAGCTTGGAAGAAGGCTCGAATTGTGATACTTTCATTACTCTGTCATTGCTGGCTTGTTTAAAAGCCTGTGTGAAAAGCATTATTCTGCTCAGCATTCAGGGGCAGATGTTTGGGAAGGAATTGAAGTGTTCTTGTTTTGGTAACTGCTGTTTCCTCCTTGAAGCCCACAAGATGTGAGGATTCAGGCACTGACTGTTCTACTTCAACCAATGGACTGTATTTTGAGAGCAGCCTCCCAGCCTCTGGAATATGCAGGTACAGTTGTGATAGAAAAGTTAGAGGCTAGTCTGCTTGCCAGTGTTTTAAGTGTCTGGTGCAGACAAAACTGGAGGAGGAAGATTAGAAGAAGTTGAGGACAGTAGCAGTATTTGTGGTGAAGTGCAGCATCCTACTGACAGTTGCATTTGAAGGGATATTCATACTACATCACCTGCATATCTTGATTAACTTTAAAAATCGCAGTCCTTTGTATTCATTAACAACCTGAGTTCTTCCCTCCTTTGGTCCTCTAGGTTTGCTGGATGAGTCTGTTAGTGATCCCGCCACTGTTGAAAGTCTTCTGTCCTCCAAGTCATCTTGTGCGAGTCTCCTGTGTCAGACCCTTGCTCATCTGGAGGAGCTGCTGTCTCTGGTAACATTCAGCAAAGGAAAAAGCCTGGGGATCGAATTGGTCCTTGAAAGACAGCGCTAAGATTGGTTGCAAACTTTTGCAGTAGAGATTAAGAGAAAGTGGAGGGGAGTTGACAGTGAGGACTACCACACGTTAAAGAGATCTAGCACAGTAGACTCCAAACAGGAAAACAGAGGAATACTGAGGCTTGTAAAGAGGGACTGCACTTAGTTTTAAATCCATCTTCACTTTGTGAAGCTTTGTTACCATACCTTACTTCTACTGCAATTATTGATCCAGTGGAAAACCATAAATTGAACTGCTTTCCCAAGCAGTGAGAATCTCCTTCCATCTGTGCAGTAGTTCTTGGGAAAGAGGAAGATGTTTGTAGTTATTAGTATTGTGGTACCTTAAGAACACATTAAAAATTGCAATTTTTGCTGCCTCCTGACCAAAAACTCCTCCTCTGTATGCCCGCTTGAGACTTTCGCTGGAAACTTTTCTTTTTTTTCTTTTTCCCCTCCCATTAGGTTTATTTGCCGGTGGATTTACCCTATACATCTTTGCTACGCTCTCTCATGACAATATTACAATTCTGCAATGGCTTCTTGAGTCCAGCTTCTCCTCTGGGAACCATGATAAGCCGAATATTGATCAATTGCTTCAGAGTACAGAGGTCAGCTCTTGATGTCCTAGCAGCACTCTCGGAGCGAAAAGGTGAGTTAATCTCTGCACTTTATTTTTTTTTTAGCTTTGGAAATACTTGATTATTCTATAGCTGCAGAATTTTTCATTCCCTGCACTGAACTTTCTGAATTAAGACTACCACTTCCATTTCTGAAACGTGTTCATTTTTTCCAACTCTTCCTACTGTCTTGACTAACCTTATATTCTGTTGATGAGCTAGGGCAGGTAATCTGTAATTAAAAAGCTTTTAGTGGTTGTGAGAAATTGGATGTTTCTTCTTTGCTCTGAGGACTGTGCTTGCTTTTTTCTCCGAAAGAGTTTTGCAATCCTGTGTCTTTCTGTATTTCAGCAGTTGAATTGTGATTCAGTTGCTCCTTCTCTCATCATTGGTCCTTCTATGTTTCAGGCTGTGACACACTCATAGGAAGTATATTTGATGTCCTTCTGGCATACCTGGAGAGTCCGAACACTGGCCCTACTGTAAGTATAGAACTAAGGAGGGATCCAAATCTATTACCTTGCCCCAGTGGGAGGTAGTTCTGAGAAACTGTCTGACAATAATTGTTTCTTAGCACAGTTTGTATTAGAATATGTAGGATTGGTTCTGGGTGGCTTGCAGGAAATAGCTAAAATTCTAATGACAGAGTAACTGACCAATACATTGAGTCTTCTTGAAAAGGCGGGAGCCATCACGTCTAAGAGTAGCGCCAACATACTCGACTTGACATGGCCGTTAAGTATTGAATTCTTTGCATTAAGGGTTTTTGTTTTCTTGCTTTGTTTTGTTTTTTTTTTTTTTTTTTTTTTTTTGAGTGACTGACATCTGCAAATCAAAAGCTGGAGGTACTAGAACTTTATAATACTAAGCCAAGAACAGGCATTTTCTAGGTGTTTGTTAGAACCATTAATTTGTGACTTACCTCTTAGTGAAGAAGCACATGTACTTGTTTACTCTGAGAATTTCTCTGTAACTTCGAGGCTAAACCAAGCTGTACACAGCATAAAGGTAACAATGCCTCCTCCTGTAGTAAAGTAAATCTGCTTTATATTGCTTCAGGTTCTAAAGAAAACATTCCAGGCTACGTCCAAGTGGTTGGTGCGCTTGCATGAACTGTCCTGCTCCAACAGTCAGTGGCAACAAACTGAGAAGATTTTGGAAGGTAACGAAGCTATTCAAGTTGGGACAAACAACAGCTAGTGGCATGTATGAAATCCACTCTTGCCTACCTTTCCTGCTTAAAGCACTTGGGATTCATTTGTTTGCAATTGTGTTGAATTCGGGTTTAGCTGCCCAAATAGTGGTTTGAAGAACTCTGGGAGAAGCACACAGCAGCAGCGAAAGGGATTGCATCAGATAAAATGATACAGAGGTTGTACAGCGATTGCTTCAGTCAGGCTTGTTTCCTTTCATGTCCATTCAGGCTTGTTACTTTACTTTTACAGATGTGTTTCTGGTGCTACAGAAGCGTTTGTGCAGTCCTTGCTGGGAAGTAAGAGATTCTTCTCTGGAGTTCCTAACTGTCCTGATTAAATGCTTGAGAGGTAAGTGCAGAGATTTAACAGTTCAGGTTGGAGGAGTATTTCTTTTAATGTTATGAAAGTCAGTCAGGCTTCTGAAGCATGCTCTGACCTATAACTGGAGGGGTAAGAAAAGAAAGAAGTGTTTTTACTCTTAGATCATGATCAAAATCTGATAAAAAGATTAGTAGGTTTCTCCTACTTTTCTGTTGAACTCCTTAATGGCAGTTTTGGTGAGTTAAACTGAGGGATGTTGATACAGTCATATGTGTTGAGGCATATATGTGAAGGCAGGTGACAATGCTTAATGGCAGGTAATACTTTCCCTTTTTTCAGTTTGCTGTGCAGTGGAGTCTGTCTGGTTTCACTCAGCAGGCTGGGGGCTGGGATTTAGGAGGCTAAAAGCCTAGATCTGCTTTGCATGCTTTGGATTAATTACTGATTTTCCACTTTACTGGCAGCTCAGGCTTTGCAGCAGGTAGCACTAAGGCACTGTTAATTCTCCTACAGTAGCTCTGCAATGTTGGAAGAGAGGACGATGCTGTTAACTACTGTTGTCCCCAGGTCACAAAGGAAGTATCCAGCACGCTCAGCTGCATTAGCAGTTTACCCTGCAGCCCCTCTCAGTGCTGCAGTTGCATTGTTTTTCTTTGCCATATGCCTTCACAACAAGAAATGAAGACTTTTTTTTTTTCCCTCTTTTAAGCAAATGCATAAGTTTCTTGAGCTGAAACCATGTCCCCACTTGCCCAGAGAAAGTTTTTCTTGCTGCTAGAAAAACTGTAAATGGATTTTTCCAAGTTCCAGTGTCTAGCAGGGCTTGACTGAAAGTCACCAAGCTGCTGGAAAATGGGGAGCCTGACACAGAGCATCTGTGCTCTTGTGAGCAGCTGCCTGGTCTCTGCAGTGGCTCAGCTCACTGGCAGCTGTCCCTGCAGTCAGTGGGCATCCTTGTATGACGCAAAAAACTGTTTGCATTGGAAACAGCTTCATGCTCCAAGAGAATAAAGCCTCACTTCTTTGAATTGCTGTCTTGTTTACAGACCAGGATGAGTTCAGGCAGCCTCTCCTGTCTTCAGAGGTACCGAGGCTTACAGAAAATCTTCTTGAGGATCCAGAAAGCTACGTGCGAGCGAGTGCTGTGACTGCTGTGGGACACTTGGCCTTCATTACTTACTTTGCTCCCGAGTCGCCTGTTGTAGGGAATCAGTATAATAAAGAGGTATGATGACTTTGTGTAGCCCACTGCAAAATCAAGCAGAACTACACATCAGTTTACTGCTGTACTGCTTATAGCTTTCTTCACAAGTTATCTGCGGTCTCATGCAGGCAGCTTTCACAGCCGGTAATGAAGAGACTAGATTTTCTTACTTCCACTGTTCTTGTTTCTTTGCATGTTCCTCCCCTCATTGTGCTTTCTCTTTGCCTTTTTACATTTAGAACACTGTAGCAAAGCTTCAAGAAATCCTGTCAACGGACCCAGAGGGCTTTCCTAGGAGGGCTGTGATCAGCATCTTCACCAAGTGGCTGAGACAAGGCTGCACAGGTCAGCTGGAAGATACAGAGCAGTTTGTCTCTAGAGTGATCCAAACTGTGGAGCATGACTTAGACTGGGAAGTCAGACTTGGTGGTTTGGAACTGGTTGAAGTTTTCTGTAGTCAGACAATTTGCCAGCTTGGCCTCCCGAAATGCTCATATGCTCCTGTCTCGTCTGCAGTCAGTAGTTCCATTCATCAGAATGAGTCGCTGCAGATATTTTGCCGAGCAAAACTGTTCAGCTTTTTGCTTCAGTCTTTGTGTGACTGTGACAAACCAGTAGGTCAGAGAGCCTGTGATATACTGCTTGGCTTAAGAGGTAGTTTCTATCCAATTAGTACTCTGAAGGATTCACAAGGGACTGAAGATTCACCTGCAGGACACAGCATTGCCTGGTTACAAAGGACACTAAGGCAGGGTTCTCTGGTCCAGAACTTCCCCACGGATGGTGGTAACAGGGTGGATTTTGAAGATCCAGAGAGCATGATGCTAGCTTTGGGTACAATAGACTTAGAAGAGCTACATGATGAGCTAAATAAAAGTAGTGACCATGTAGAAAAAAGCCCTCAGTCACTCTTACAGGACATCCTTGCTACTGTGGGGACCATAGAGGAGAATGAAGCTGACTGTTACTGAAGACATTTTTTGCTCTGAGGGAGCAATGCTTAAGCAGTTTTCTTCTGGAGGAGAATTTTTTGCTACCAGTCATGAAGTCGTCTTTTTATCCTCTCTCAAGAAAGCGTTATAGTGAACAGAGGAAAGGATGGTTTCATTAGCTGTTAAAAAAAAAAATCTTTGCTTTAATACTGATTTTTTTTTTGTTAAGAAGTGTAGACTCCAATAAACTGTGATTTGGTTTTCAAAGTAAACGTGTTAAGAAAAGCATTTGTTTGGTTTTAAAGTCCTATGTCATTTAAGAAAACACCAGACCATGCCTACATGAGGAAACATTTTTAAAAAACAAAACGGTGACTGCAAACAAGTTGTTTTGTGCTCCTTTTAGAGCCAGAGTAGCTAAAACTGATGAAGACTGGTTTTAAGGGATACTTGTTATGACCTTGTCCATATCTCCATTCTAAAAGCAGAGTTCTTGAGTTCCCTGTTGCATTTTGAGGTCTAGAGCAAGAGGTCACATTTAAGGAACAAAAAGCTGATCATCCTTAATGTTATAAGCTTTCTTCTGTAGATAACATACTTGTTTGATCTCAGCAGTCACTAAACTGTCTTGGTTTTTAGCTGGAGCCAGAAGCAAGTCCATTTTGCTGAGTTTTTCAAGTGCTCCTATTCTCCATTCCTAAAGAACTAGGATAGCTTCTGACTAATAAGAGAAACTGACACCTGCACCTTTTTCATGATAAAAATAGATCCCCTAATAGCTTTGGTAAACAATTAGAAAACAGCAGCTATAGTGGGAATGGCCACACTCTTTTCTGGGAGAACATTGTCAATTTCTTAAAAACTCAGGGAAGACTGTAGTTTGCAACTTACTCCAATGTCTTGCCATGTGCTAAGAAGCTTTCTGAAAAGCGGGGGTTGGGGGGAAATAAAAGAACAGTAACTTTACCAGTAGGCCAGACAAGGCTGTATTCCTTTGCAGCACTGAGGTGTTACTTAGCATCCTTGATCCTCCTGCAGCGTATGTAGAGGCAGGAACAAAACACTTGTTTTAGTCTATGGCATCTAATGCAGCGGAAGAACTTCTGCAGTCTCCTCCTCCAATATTATCCCTGCAGCAGTGCAGTGGGGTGAGATGTAGTTTGAATTTCTTGCTGCTGAGGTTGAAGATTTATTTTATCCCTTTTAATGAAGTCAGCACACTTGCCTCTCGCTCTGTGCACAGCTCTGTGTACGACAGAGCCCTTGGGTGTTGTACAGCAGCTGTTACTAGGAGAAAGTAGCTCTGCTTCTGATACACAATTCTATCCAAGCAGGGTCTACACCTGGCAAAAGACAGAAGATACTAAAAATCAGGCCTTTTTCTGCCTCTGTGTTTTTCCTCAGAAATTGAAAGGGTCAGTGGGACAGAGGGAATTTGCTTTTAAAGAAGTGGAGATTGTTTGTGGAGTTTTAGCAATCCTGTCTGGTGAAGGGATTATAGTTCCAAAACTAGCATTACGTGTTGGCAATAGGTCAGACATGCTCCAGGAAAGGAGACAGCAGGTTGCTGGAGAAACATCTTCCTCCCATTCAGCACTAGAATTCTTGTGATCTCAGGGTTGTGCAGTTTAGCAGACTCCAAGGAATTATTTGACTATCAGCAAATTGAAAAAGTGGCTCGTTACAGAAGGAAAACTCCACTGCTTATTAGTGAGTTCTCTTGACTCCCAGACCTATTAATTTTTAATGGGACTTTTTTTCTTTTTATATTGGCTGGGGTGATGGTGACTGTCACATTTATATCATGTGCCTAATTGCAGTCCAAAGTCTTGTTTATACACAGGATGCTTGTACACTAAAAGCCTAATGTACAACAAACTGGGAGGGCTCCTTGTCTTTAGAAGGGGAATTAAGGACTCCTTTCATCTTTCATTAAAAACAGGTCTTCACCTCCAGCAATTAGGTGACTCAGTGCTGATTTTGTACTTCTCTCTCTTCTGAGCTCACTACATTGCCTTTGTATTCTCTGCTGCTCTAGATACAGTAGAGAGTCTTATTAACACTGAGCTTCTTGGACTGACATCCTGCACCTGATAATTGGGAGACACATGAAGAATCATGAACATCTGAGCAGAGTGAGGACCAAGTGCCAGGGAGCAGAGAGATTATGGAGATGAAAGCAAAAGAAAAATCTCATGTTTCTTTCCATAGAAAATGATGGTAGTGGGGCTTGCAAGATGAAAATTTAGCTACTGAATTATAAACACACCAACAACTACTAATGTGAGTCATCCACCATGGTGGGAAGCGATACCTTCTATAGGATGCCCATCTTTGCACACTGCTAAGAACTTGTGCAAGCCCTACCCCACTTACTCACACTGCTAACTGGTTTTCAACCCTCCTCTTACCTACCAAAGCTTCTTTTGCACCTCCACACCTGTCTGCTGGGTTAAGAATTTACACCATGTGGTATGCCCTGCTGAGGAGTTGTGGTTGTGGTGCACCTAGGGGAGGGTTTAACTCCCAAAGAGACAGTGCTAAGCAGCAGACCCCCACGTGCACGCTGAGCATTCACTTCAACAAGTGCTATTGCTGCTTACCGCTTCACAATGTGACACCAGTGGTCCTGCCATAAACTCTACGCACCCAGCTCGCTCCTGTCACACACTGAGGACTCCAAGGATGCGGAGAAGGGAGTGGGCTGCCTGGCCTTCCGTTATGGACACAGGAGAAAGCTCAAAGCTGCCTTTTTGGGATGGATTTCTGTGGAAACTGCTGCTTTCACACCATCAGTGCTGTAGCTGTGTATGGTTCCTGCAGGAGGTAGGCACCACCCAGAGAGTTTTTCTGACACACATGCACACTACAGCTGATTTCAGCAAAGGCTGTGGCCAGACATGGGCCTCCTTGCGTGCAGAAGCACCAGGGCTCAGGACTGTCAATGCTTTAACGTGGGCTGTGGATCGCAGACAGTAGCAATGCAAGTGGTATCAACACAGAACATCACAGATTAGAAAAATATATGTCTCTGATGGCCGGTACTGTGAAAGAAGAAGATGACAAAGCTCATTCCAGCTCTTTATCTGCACAGGGGCAATGTAAGTTCTGTTGCCTGATCTGTACGCAGGTACAAAATGCCTGGAGTTGCTTTCAACACATTTCAACAAAGCTCTGAAGAAAGGATTTATCCTTTAACTGCTCAGACTCAGACACAGGAGAGAATAAGCATCTTTGGCTCAGCCCTACACTAGCAAACGCTTTATAAAAGCTGCCAAGGGAACGGCTGTTAATTTTCTCTTTTAATACACTGGACATTTAAAATCCAAAGAATATTCTTTGCCTAATTATACTAATTGCAGAACTTAGTCAAAAGTGGGCCATAAATGTCTAAGGCTTTTGCTTTAGCTTAGATATATAGGATCTGTGATTACAGATCAACTTGTGCGTATCTTTGCAATTTCTTTTGTCCGTCTCTAATAAAGCCTGCTCTACCTTTCACTACATATTCATCAAGGCTTCTAAAAACCACCATGGGTTAGACAGGAAACTCTTCAACCAACTTCACTGCAGCAGTTCTCAGCAATTTACAATGGAAAAAATACATCAGTAGCGGCACCTCTGTAGTCAGTGTCATTTCCCTTTAGAGCAGTGGGTTTTGTCCTCTGCTGGGAAATAAAGCATCACTTAACACGGCCAGACCTCAGCCTGCGTCAGATGCGCTCCTCCATAGACAGCACAGATCTTGCCTACAACCTTGCAAGCCAGCAGACGGAGAAATGGAAGGACTTTCTTTCAAAGAAGCAGTGCGTCTGTGTGAACCAGGTGGAGCAAAGCTGGTGATGTACAGCTGTAACGAAAGCATCCAGGGCTCCGCAAACAAACACACATCATGGAGACACTTCTACCTCGTCCCTGGATGAAAGGGGAAATGAGCAGCCCGCATCAAGGCTCCCTGCAACACTACAGGTGCAATTACACAACTGCTTCAGTTAAAGCAAAACGAAACTAAAGAAAACAGTATTTCTAGCTGTAATATCAATACCAAGCCACTGTTTAGAGCACAGGACCTTAATGTGTTTCTTTACTGTCAACATAGAACAGGGCAGGGAAGATGCCTTTCACAGGGCTGCCTCCCAAACAAACCCATCCAAACCAGGTTACTCCCTGGCTCATTCTGCAGTTGCTCAGCTGTTAAACTCCATGCAAGGGCAGGAAGGTGCTGCCTGGGACAGAGGGTGCACCCACTCCTTTGAGGGACTTTGCCTGATTAGACCAGATGGGGTGTAAAGTAAAACCACAACCTTAAACAGCTCCTGTTAAGGCTTGAACCATGGTAGGACTTCCCCTTTCCAGTGCAAGAAAGGTGGGAATTACCCTTAAGAGACAGATACGCTTTCAGATCTTCAGTTCTCTGAAGATTATCTCTTGGTCCTCATATTTGTGGTCTCCATTGACCACATATTCCCTGAGCTGGGTCAGTAGAAGGGAGCAGGGAGCTGGTGCTGCTGTCCATAGGGACATCAATGCTTGCCTTGGCTGGTCCCTCAGCCCCACCACCACGCTCAGAGCTTTGGCCTCAAACCAGCTTCTGGGCTGGGCTGTGACCAGCACGAAGGAGCTGTGGAGCCAGGTCTGGCAGATGGTGAATCCAGGCTGTACACCTTGAAACATGACCTGGCCCAGCCAAACCAGCTCCTAAATAAACCCTTATCAAGCTTATTAGCCGTCACACATGAAATTCTTCCGATTTTAGCCCTTATGTAGGCTGGGCAGGGGCACAGGTGAGCCCTGGAGCCCATCGCTCTCAAAAACAAACACCCTTGATGGAACTGATCTCGTGATTACAACTGTCATTATGTGCTAACAACGAAAAAAGCTGCAGTTAAAACACAAATGGCAATGGTTGCTAAGTGACAGCATCCATACGGGCTTGTCACAGCCACAAGACAAACAGCTGTGGCTGCACAGCAATCCCATCTTGTCCATATAATTGAGGATAAAAATGCTGTTTTCATTACTATCTAGTAACCTTAACTTTGATCTGTTAGAATATTTTATGCTTTAGGTTCTGACAAAGAACCCTCATGAAAACAAGGCTAAAGCCCCCACTGAAACTGGCGGAAGCGAGTTTGATTCAAAATATCTTTAGTATTGCGTGCTCTTTCAGCATATTTTCTTCCCAGTGAACTAGTGCATAAGACAATGCCACAGCTTTCTTGGCTAAATGGTCCATTTCTGAAAAACAGGGAGTTACATGACAGTATTTAGAGTGAGGGTCATTTGAAAAAGCAACCACAAAAAAAAAAAATACAAAAAAATTTTAAAAATCAGCCTCCCCCCCACTCATCTGTCAGCTTCTAAAGTGAACCTGTGGGCTATGTTCAACACTGAAGGTTTCTGCAATATTTGGAAAAGATGATGACTTTTTCAGAGCTGCAAACAACATATATCCTTATAAATAAAGTATTTAAGCTGCAACTTAAAAATTACATGAAGCGATGGTTGAGTTGTTAAGGAGTCTGGGATCCAGCAAGGCACAAAGGGGTCACTTGCTCCACAGAAAGCAGTGGTGGGACTGGATGGGAGGAAGCTGTAGTAGGCACTTAAGCACCATTTTGCTTTGGGTGAAGCATTGCAAACCCCTAAAGTAGAGGGACCCTAATTAGCATCACCGGCAGCTTGATGCATCCCAGGAAGATAAATAAAAAAAAAAAAAAAGAGAGAAAGAAGAAAAGTATTGCAGCAGGCAATAGTAGCTTGCTCACCCTACGTACTCTTACACGCTGCGGAAAAACCTGTTTGAGGCTGTGCTGGTAGCAGAGACAAAGAGACAGATCTGTCAACGTCCCGTGAACAGATCAGAAGTGACCAGGAAAAGCCACCACCCGGCTGCCAAACGGAGCGGGAAATGCACAAACCGGCGTGCAGAGCTTGGCAGGCACGCACACGCCGGCCGCAACGGGAAGGCGCGATCTGCACAGCCATAGCCGCACACCCAAACACAAGGGATCATTTTCAGCCGCCCATGCAGCGCATCTTGGCGTGAAACATCCTACCAGAGCGTGTGTGACCGCATTTACCCCAAGCGGCAGTTCCCACTGACTACTGAAGCTAATTATGCCCTTTCGTAATGAATTCTCTTTCGGCTCCATCCACAGCAGCCCCAATTCCCAGCGCCAGGAGTAACAGCCCTGATCCTGCCGACAGCTCTAACAACACACGAGTCGCCAGTGCAGCCAAAGCTCATCCACATGGATAAAGCCAACTTGACCGTTGCCTTTGGCCACTATCTCCATGTCAGCATATTAAACACTTCTGTGTTGCACATTGTACCAAATCCCCCCCTAGATTTTATCCATAAATGCAGCACTTTTCCTAGCCACTCTTATTCCTCAGGTTGCTTCAACACAGTCAAGAAAATGAGTGTGTTTCATACCGCTATTAAAACCCCGTGTCGCTGCTTTCTAAATCCCGTGGCACAGGGTGAATATTGCTGTGCAGGCAAAGGTCTGACTTTTCAGCAGCATTAAATTAGGCAGCTCGAAGGTGTAGCATGCCGTCTGGCTGGATGGATGAAAGGCACGTCCTCTGCGTACGCCGCAGCGCTGGCGGGCAGACAGCTCAACCTCGCCGCTACTACAGACATGGCATCATGGACAGAAAAAAAAAAAAAAAAAAGAGAGACCTTCTGTCTCCCTAATTCCTGTTGAGGACTTCTGCCCTGTAGGGATCAGCCTTGCCTTTTCCCTAGTTTGGGAGCATCTTCTCCGCCCTTTATTTATTACAAGGAGATCAAAGATCCATCTCCATGGAAACATCTGAGCTCAAAGAGTTTGTGCACTACGGCTTTACATCCTGCACCGAGGTTTTGGCACTGTTCTTTGAAACAGAAGCTTTCAGATGATCAGCATTCAGGTCTCTACAGGAATGGTTTGATAGGTAATAACCGATAACCCGAGCAGCATGCGTATGTGCAACTCACAGCACACTGCAGAGCAGAACTGCTGTTGCATTATGGCATCTGCAGTCCATGAAGAGCGCAGCCGTTGAGCTGTACATGGTGGCATCCCATGTCCTGGCTCCTACGGCTCCCGGGCTGTTTCCCTGGTGTCCAGGGTAGATGAAGGACACCGATACCTGTGTTCTTTGATAGCTGGCACCCCAGCACTTTGTCCCCACGTCTGAAGTTTGGTAGGACTTTGAGCAGGTGTAGAGACCAGAGCCACATGGGCAGAGCTGCTGGGGCACTGGTGCTGCGTCATTCCCTTCCAGTTGCGCCAAGTTCCAATTCCTTCAGACCAGTATCTCCTACAACTAATTCCCAGGAAAGGGAAAATAAAAAAAGAAAATGTAAACCAGACATGGTTTCTTTTTTTCCCCCGCCCTGTTCAGCTCACCACATGGCCACACAAACTGGTAAAGTGCCGTACTGGAGGCAGGAGCAACTAGCTGGGAGGAAAAACTATTCAAACAGCCGTTGGAGCTGCAGCCTTGCAGGAGATTCTGGATTCGGCTTAAGCCTCATGTGAAGTAAAAGCCAGGACAAAAAGGAGTGAAAGAGAATTCACTTGCGAGACTCCCATTTCCACAGGCATGTCCCGAGAAGGGCGAGCAGGGAGTGGAGGGCCCGCGGGGCTGCATTAGCACCAAAGCAGAGCTAATGGCACCGACCTGGAGAGCATCAGCCAGCGCCTGGGGCCGGAGGAAGCCCCATCTCGCAGCACTGCCGTGGGCAGATCCCGCTCCCAAGGAGGTCGGACTGTGTCTCGCTGCTGCTTGCGGCAGTGGCGAGCTCCGAGTTGCCCATATGCACACAGAATGTGATTTTTATAATCATATTAAACAAATTCATAATAGCAACTGTGCAGAGAGCAATCCAGCTGCCAGCATTTAGCCTTATCCTAGGGCACAGGCAGAATACGCCAGGCATGAATTAATACCGCATAAGCTGCGCCATGCTGAGTTTCATGGCTTAATTATAAAACAGAAAGCAATAATCAAGGGATCTGTGAGGCTAATAAATGTTCTGAGAATACTGAATGTGACACAAGAGCCGCAGCCAGTGCGACAGGACATGAATGCATTTAAAAAGCACGTTAATCACACACCGTGTATTAATTCGCAGCTGGTTTCCAGTGACAGCACTTGGCCTCCAGCCACCTTCGCGGCATCGCTGGGCACAAGCGGATCACCACCTTGCCCACAGCAGGGCGGGCGGTAGCCTGTCCATGAGCAAAAATATCACAGCCGCGCATCAGCCCAACAAGACACAGCCATTAGCTCTGGCTTACAGCTCGGCAGCCCTGTGACAGGCACTCCACCGCCTTGTGCCTCAGCTCGGTTTAGCTCTGACACCTGCGTCGGCATTTGGAGGTTTCTGGGTCAGCGATGGTGTCCACCAGGCTGCACAGCGCGAGTCACCCGGCCAAGGACAGCGCAAGGAAAAAAAACAGGCCCCTGGCAAATTCTCCAATCATCTCTGCAGCAAAAGACTCGAAATCCCTTCTGTTTCTCAGCACCTCCAACTATCTCGCCTCTCCATCTCATGTTTCATCTCACTGCAGCTTTTTAATTACGCAGGCAGCTCATTGCGGAGCTTTGCCTCTCATTCACAGACTTCCTTTCTTCTGTGCGGAGTACGTGTTTCTATAGAGGGTACTGCCTCCAGTTAGGTTATTGCTGACCTGGAACTTGATGTCTATATGTCCCGGGCTTAGGGGAAACTTCGATAAACCTTAAAACAGAGATGCCATCAAGAAGAACCCTTCACCCACACTATCACACAGTGATCCCCAAATTCCTCTAGACCAAAGATGCGTCCCAGCCCTTTTCCAGTTGCTGACATCAGCGAGATACTCCTTGGGCTGAAACACTGCAGGACTGGGTGCCAGTCAGGGCTGCACGTACAGAAACTTGAAACACTCCCAAACATCCACTTCTGCCCAATAATTTATTGCATCCATCCTCTAGCCCTCTACAAAGGGCGGCTCTTTGTGGTTCTCTGTCCAAAGATCTATTGTCAAACCAGAGCATTTAAAAAGAAATAGCTACCCTTCTTCTCTTACTAATAATCCCAAATTTAACTGTGTCCTACTTAACACCTCCTCTGAAACCAGGAAGCGAGATGCTATTTCTGCTGGCCTCAATAAGTGGACTCTGCTGAACCCCAGGGAACACACAGACCGGGTCCCAGGCTGAGTTTAAAGCCTGGGCTGGATTGCTCAGACAGCAGTCTCCTTCCTAAATCCTAATCAGAAGCCAAGAGGTAGCAAACATGAAAACTTAAAAAACAAACAAACAAAACAAAAAAAAGGGAGAGAGAATCGCTGAACAATCCCCAGATCTTTTATGCCAGGCCAATTTTGGACACTGAAGTTGCATTCTCCTTGCTGTAAAATTATATCTCTGCCCCCTCCTCTGCCTCTGCGACCATATGGGGACCTGAAATCACGCTTCCTCATGGGAATGAATCATGGAGCATCCACACTGACTTCCCACAGAGAGACTTCGAACATGAGATCAGTAGTAAAAAGAGGAAGAAGACCCTGCATATGAGCACAGCTTGGGATAAAATACGTTTTCCTTAGATTGGCACAAAGACAGGTTTGAACCAGCTGTCGCCTAGATCTGTGGGTCCACAGCCCCTTCTCGAGGGTCTCTAATGCCAGTAAAAATTCTTAAATCTGACTAAACCCATAGTATTAGAAGCTGCCCAGGGTGCACACGGAAGCATGATCTAGCAACTTGCAAGTAAATAAATGGCTCCCCTTCATTCCCCCGCAGATCTTCTGCCCAGTGTTTTCCTCCTCACTCCATAGCTGTTCTCTTTTCCTCCAGCATCAGCTCGTGGCAGCAGATTGCACTCACTAATCGAAGGGCTGGGCTCTTGTTGTTTGTTTCTTAAAGTCTGTGGAACACCAGCCAAACGCTTGTTTTCATTAATGTTCCTCCCCAAGCCTGCAAATAGAGCCTGGACCCTGCCAGGACAGAGCAGAGAGGGATAATTTTTCTGGTCCAGTGTGTTTTCCAGACAGAGCATGAGCATCGCCTTAGAGGCGCTAATGCCTTCACTCTGTCACCTACCAGAAGGTGCCCGCTGCTCTCTTCTTCTCTTCTACCACCTCCTGCCGAGGGAAGGAAGCCGTCCTTCACTGCTGCCGATCCAAGCTGCTTCACTTGGATTTCTCAAGAGAATCACAGGCAAACCCGAGTACCACGCTCGCATCGCTATTCCCCCAGGCCCCGATGAGGTTCATCCGTAGGGCTCTTCAGGGATGGGTGACGGGTAGGGCACGAGGCAGCGTCCCGGGGCACATCCTGGCACTCAAACGGGGACAGCTTGTGTAGCTCCCAGGGCAGCACCTGGGCAAAGGAGGAGCCTTTCTACAGCACCAGCACAATACACTGCATTTTTAAGGGTATCAAGAGTGAATGGAAGAAACAAGGAACATTTCATCTCCTTTCACACCCTCTGATGTACACACAGAACCAAAGCAACTGATTTCAGTGAGGAAGCACAAAGCTCCTGTAGTCTTGTCAGATGTGGTCCCTCAGACTTTCCCGTTCAAGGTGAACATCTGCTTTTTATAATTCCTTGTCTCCTGCTTCAGGCCCTCTGTCTGTCAGAAACACACCGCCAGATCTGCAGAGGAAACGAGCCTGTCCCCGGAAAGGCGGTCCACACTACCTCCTCCCAGTAACTCCCAGGATGGTAACTCAATCTCCACCACAAACCAGTCTGTCCTGTTTCTCCTCCTCCTTTCCATCACCATTAATATGGCGCAGATCTCACCCTTTGGCTTTTGTGCCTGTCCCTACGAGCAAATTTTGCAGCCGCCCCATTTCATAGAAGCAGCAACATGAGCCTATATTTGTATTTTTTGTGCATTCCCTAATTGTTCTGCGTGTGCACAGCAGAGTGCAAAGGCGAGGCAGGTCCTTGTCCAGCTGCGGCTGCAATTTCATTAGGACCAAGAGCAAAGCAGCTGCTAGTAACTCTGCAGCGCTGCCCAGATGTAGGTCAGTGCTTTGTGGCTGACCAGCGCAGAGAGAGAACAAGACCTGAACCCACATGGCTTTCTCTAGACTGCTACTGATAACCAAAGTTAAAAAAAAGAAAAAAGTTAGCTCATGTGCGTTTATGCTTTGTGATGGCAACACAGACTGAAATTAAGAGGCACCCCGGCCCCTTCGGAACTGCCTCAAGATTACAAGAAATAACACTCTGACTTTTGAATAGCCAGTACTCCAATAACAGGAGAATATTTCACACCTGCAGCGAGCAATTTGCTCTCTGAAAAATAACCACACGGATGTTCAGAATGTAGTCCCACCAGGAGAGAGCCCCTGCAGAAGCCCTGGGTCAAACTGGCAGGGCGAGAAAGGCTGGAAGAGAAACTGGGAGTCGGAAGGGCAATGATTTGCCCCCATCACACTGCAGGCCAGCGGCAGAACCGCAAAGGCTCTGACAGCCAGCGCAGAGCTCGCTCTTCGTCTGCTCGTGGCAACCGGCCGATGCTGCCTGGGGGTCACCTACCTCCAGCCAGGTGTCCAGCAGCCTCCCGTCAACCTGAGGTGATCATAGAATGGTTTAGGTTGGAAAGGACCTTGAACATCATCTAGTTCCAACCTCCCCGCCCTGGGCAGGGACACCTCCCCCCAGCCCAGGTTGCTCCAAGCCCCGTCCAACCTGGCCTTGAACACCTCCAGGGATGGGGCAGCCACAGCTTCTCGGGGCAGCCTGTGCCAGGGGCTCACCATTCGCACAGGGAAACATTTCTTCCTAATATCTAATCTAAATCTTCCTTCTTCCACTTCAAAGCCATTCCCCCTCATCCTATCACTACATGCCCTTAGAAAAGGTGATGAACACCAAGAGACCCAACACAGGTCTGTGCCACCAGTGTGGCGCACACCAGCACCCCAGCTTGGCTGGGGGGGACAGGGCACAAAACCCCACCAGACAGGCTGGGGCTGAGCGAGGCTCTGGCTGCCCTTGCCCAGCAGCTATTCCAAAAGGGACAACCCCGTGCAGCACCATCACAACTATCCAGGAGGGATTTAGAAATGCATACCAAGAGCACAGTCCTCAGTTCATTTCCTAAATGCCAGGTGGGACCACGAGGTCATCTCTTCACCTTCTGAGAGCAGAGACCACTACATTTCCTCCCATCCTTGCTCTGCTGAACCCAGGAACATGTGCTTGGCTGAAGCCCATCCTGCAGACAGGCATCTTATCTTGATTGGAAAACGCTACCAGATGGAAAGACTTTCACTTTCCCCAGTATTTTTTTCCAGCAGCTAATCAACTTCATTCTTAAAAAATTAACGCCTATTTTCTCATTTCAATTTGTCTGGCTTCAGCCTGCAGCTGTGGGTTTGGGCTGTGTCTCTTCTCTCCGGCTTAAACAGCTCTTGGGTACCTGCCTTTTCTCCTTGTGGAGCTAAATAGCTATTTATGTATCGCTAGGCAATTGTCTTCAGGTGAACAACTACAGTTGTTTAAGTTCCAGTCTTAGGCATCAGTTTGGGCATTTTTTAATTCCACTTCCCCCTGAGGACATGCTGCTCCATGATGTCTCCCGCACTCACCTACCCAAGGCACGCGTCTCTATTTTACATCCTTCTATGCAGAGGCAACAGATCGTGGCCTCTCTCGGAAACGCAACTCGGCATAAACAATTGAGTTAGAAGCAGAATAATGATTGCTGCTGCTCACTGCAGATAAAGGCCACTTGTGGTGAGCATCACGTCTCTGCTGCGACCAGCTTTACTCGCAGCTGAGCTAACGCTGAGCACAACCGTCCCGGCGCTCTTCCGCTCCCTCCCCGGCCACACGTCTCCGTCCCTCCGATTCACCGCACATCTGCCCTCTGTAACTCCCGGCTGTCTTCTCATCCGATTTTTTTACCATCTCCTCCTCCCTTTTCCCCTTCCCGTTGTACTGATCTTCTCTTAATAAAGCCACTCATCTCCTAAAAAGCCAGAGAATGAATATGTGGCTGTTTCCCCACTGCTCGGTCTGTTCCTGCTCTGTTTCCCTTGGTGTAAGCTCTCTGGGGTACGGACTACCCGTGTCTGCCCATGATAAATGCATCATTATGAACATTCAATAACACCACCAGTCCTATTCACCTGTGCTGATCAGTCAGCAGTCTGGCAGCTAAGCCAAGTATTAATTATTATGTTTAAATGCAATAGGTTTCT
>VZSZ01007750.1:820929-833536 GCA_013398815.1 Ibidorhyncha struthersii | reverse complement strand
CGGGGCGGTGGGAGCCCCCCCCGGCGGGGGAGCGAGGGTCGGGGCATCTCCCCGGGTGGTGGGCATCGCTCCCCGGGTGGTGGGCTTCGCTCCCCGGGTGGTGGTGGCCGTGCCCGGGGTGTCCTCCCCCGGTGATGGAGGATGCCTCTTAGGGCATCCCCTCCGCCGGGGTGCGGGGGGCCGCGCTTGGGGCATCCCCCACCCCACGGCGGCGTGATGGGGGTCCTGCTCGGGTCATCCCCCGCCGGTGTGATGGGGGTCCTGCCCGGGGCACTCTCCTGGAGTGCCGGGGCCATCCTTGGTGCATCCTCCCGGGCTCTTGGGGTGCCGGGGGGGTGCTGAGCTCAGTGCTGGGAGACTTGGTCCTTCCCCACAAGCCCACCCGTGCGATCCCCATCCCGGGGATCAGCATCAACTGCCCCTTTTCCAAATCAGCGGGGCCGGGGGCTCAGGTGTCCCAGGAGCAGGACCTGCTTCTGCAGCGTTTCCAGAACATGTCTCTTACCCAGCAAACCTCCGGGCTGGCAGAGCTGTCTGTCTGGTGGGGTTCAGCTCCCCACTGAGGAATCCTGGGTTTGGGGTCTGTCATCGGTCGCCCCCCCAAGCCGTGCTGGCTTTGTGGCTCCTCGGCCGCGGTACTGCCTTGGAGCCCCCTCCTTCTCCTTGGCTGTAAAATGCACATAAACATCCCCTACCTGGCGGCACCACTTAAAAAGCACTTGATTTCTTGGGAGGAGGCACAGCATTACAGTGCATTTATACGGCACGATGAACCACTTTTATGATGCCTGTGCTCGAGGGAATATCTAACCAGAGCCATACCTGTTTGGGCATTCATCTGTATGGAAAATGCAGCCTCTTTGCTGGCTAACACTGGGGTTGTCTTGCAGAAACCATTTAGTCTGTCTAGACAAGTATGATGAAGAGCAAAGTGCCTGGAGCTGTGAGTGATTAGAGCTCGGGTATCTCTGCAGTGTTAGGTGCAGCGCTGATAGGTGTTGCTCTGCTTCTGGGTGCTTTTGGGTCTTCGGTTAGCAAATGCACAGGAACCGGCCCAGTAGATTGTAGAGGTTTGCTTCACATAAGAGCAAGGGGAGAAGAAGGCATCCAGGCCTTCATCACACATGTGCATGGCAGAAGCATCACAGAGAGTTTAACCAGACTAAAATGAACAGAGGAAGCACTGAAAATGACGAATAAATGGGTGATGAAGGGGAGCAGGGGGAAAGGCATATACTGTCAACTTGTTCTCTGGAAGGCAGCACGGAGCAGTTCATGAATGTTTGTATGACACTTAGAGAGCTTCATATAGAAGGCACTAAAAAAAAAAAAAAGTAGCATTATGTATGAGCATAGAATAAATAAAATCCTTAGGACAGAAGACTGAAACTAGGGATAATGTATGTCCTTAATACATATTCACACGAAGAAAAGTGTACTGAAGAGCGCAGGCTTTAACGTAAAACAAAATCAAGGGGAAAGTGGTTGTGTAGGTGTTCTTAAATACTTAAGAACGCTCAAATAAAGACAGACACAAGCATCTATCTCCATCTTAGGTATTTAATGGCCTTTACAAATCTAATCTTCAATCCTGCAAACATTTCTGCATATGAGTTGTCCATCTGACTTGTCCAACAGTCCAAGTAAATTGATGAGAAATATTCATGTGAGGACAAACTTCCAGGACTGAGCCTTGCGGCAATAACATATCAATCACAGTTACAATATGATAGGTAGATTCTCCTCCCAGTACAGGCATGTGTGAATCCCTGAAGGTTTCCACAGCTCCAGGAACGACTTGTTTTGAGAGAGGCCACACAAAGCATCTGTTTCTGAGTCACAAACATATTCTAGAGACGTTACATGTAAATATTATTGGGATCTGGCAGTACGTGAGGCCAGAAGGTTTTATCTGACTTTACGGTCTGGCACACATACCGATCTGACTCAGTGTTTTGTGGCCATTTAGCGCAAAATTAACAGAAGATGTTGCAGTTCCTTGTCGGTACGTGTATGGGGATGATCAGGTCCAGAGTGTATTTTATCCCTGAGCAAAGATCGATTCTGAGAAGTGCTGAGCATCTTGAAATTCCCCCGCGGCCCCCAGGAGTTGCCCCATTTCAGGTCTGCACCCAGCCAAGCAGACTTGGTCTGACCCCAGAAGCTCCACTTATTCAGCAGGCAAAGCCCGGCTCCATGCAAGGGGCTGTGTTTGGGTCCTTCAGGAAGGAGCTGGACCAGTGACAATTTTATTTGGACCGGGGTTAGATGCCGGTGTCCTCTCTCTGTCCCACCACGCTGGACTTTCTCACCCGTTGAGAGTTTGGCTTCTCAGTCAAGAAAAATCTCTTTCTATACATGTCAACAAATAAAGTGAGAAGATTGCTTTCAGGCTGTCATCTGGGTGATGCCGGGAAGGAGACGGATCCTAGAGCAGCAGTAGCAGACACCAACTGCAAATCTCAGGAAAAGAGCTATTAAGCAACTAGGGCATGTGTTGATAATTAGGTAATGCTTGTTGTGTTTGCTCTGGGCTTTTCATTTCTGTTGACCGGCTATGAATTTTGTGCACTATCACTGCTTGTTTACAGTACGACACCTAACTTAAGCAATTAATCAGCTTTAAGAGACTCTGCTAATGTCCCTCTTGACATCCGAAGGGCCCAGTTAAGTGAGTCTGTCTCTAAATACTTCACAAGAGCTGAGAGGGGAAGGAAACAGAATGAATCTCCTTCTGTGCATCTGCAGGCTGCAGTGTATATGAGAGTCAGAGTTAGAAATGACTTACAAGTTGACTTATGAACAACTTTAGAATGACCAGCTTTAAAAAAAAAAGTTTAAAAAAATGTATATAAAAATACAATCTGTACAATGTTAGGGCCAAATTCCATAAAAACCCAACTAAATCCATTATGTACTGAGTGCCCTTCTCTGGACCTGTACAACAGAGATTTTCTGCACACAAGACCATTTCTGTCTTGTCAGAATATCCCAAATGAACTCGCACTGTATGATATTGCCTTGGCTTTTGAGAATTACGCTGTTAGTGTCAGCCCCGGGCATACC
Organism: Ibidorhyncha struthersii; assembly: GCA_013398815.1. Classification (NCBI taxonomy): domain Eukaryota; kingdom Metazoa; phylum Chordata; class Aves; order Charadriiformes; family Charadriidae; genus Ibidorhyncha; species Ibidorhyncha struthersii. Next base: position 830,470 of record VZSZ01007750.1, on the reverse strand, counting down.
TATCCAAGAAAGCAATGTCAATATAATAGAGAATAAATGACATATCTGTGACTTACAAAAAGAATAATTCATAGGTAATTTTCAATTACAGAGAATAATTTATAGGTGCCTGATTTGGAAAAAGAATTATTTATGAGTAACCTGAATTGCATATAGAGCACCTTACAGGTTACTGTAAGAAAGGAGTATACCGACTGCTCTGCTGTCATGTGCTAAGACTGGATTTTGGGGGCATTTCTTGTGAAAACAAGCACCATGAAAAAAAATTCGTCAAATTCCATAGTAAAAATTCCATTGTGTAATATGCCCAGTCTGTTCTGAAACCTCTGTATGTCACCAAAAGCCAGACGTAGGGCCCGTGTTGTTCCTGGCGCTCCTGCCTCGCAGCACACACCACAAGCAGAAAGGCCACAACAGGGTTCCTATAACATAATCACCGGGAAAGGCTGTCCCCAACAGCCGGCGAACAGCCAAGTGCCAAAACCGTTGGGTCATGTGTGTCCCCACTGCACTGCATGAACGGGCTGACGAACAATATGAAAGACAGGAGTAATAGAAAAGAGAGGGAGGTCTCCATAAGCTGGGTTAGGATTCCCGGCACAGGCTCGCTCCTTCCCCGCGGGTGCCGGGAGAGCGCAGGCTCGCTGGGCATCGCTCCTTCGTACGATCCAATATGGGTGCGCCTTGTTTTGGAAAAATTACAGTGTTAGCAAATGGCTGCAAGGTGGAATGACAAAATGCAGATTGGGAATAGGATTTTTTTTTCTAATGGCAAAAGTAGAGAATGGCGTGCGAGTGGATGTGGTGTCTCCACTTGCAGCAGATCTTTACTTTATTATTTTGCTAAAGCATTTCCTCAAGTGCAACTACAAGTTACCGGCCTTTTACATAAAGAGAGTTACTTTTCCTCCTCAGGACTCGCTAGTCAAGTCCTACACCTTGTCATTAAACAAGGGGCCAAATTAGCTGCCTTTTACTTTTACAGGATGTCTCCTTCCTATATACCTGAAGGGCATTAGGATGCATCAGCGCTTCCACTTCTTCATTACCACCTCAGCATCTTAAAAACTGAGGGGAAAAAAAAATATCCAAGCTAAAGTGCCATTCCCTCCTGAAGCACCGCGTCAGGGAGTTATACAAAGCACCCTCGACACAAGAGCTAAAAATTACAAAGCCCTTTTGCACTACTTCAGTTAATGAAACACTATATTCATATATTAGATCAAGCACAAATAACATCCACTGTCATTAATGTTGTAAAACGGCCTCTTTTTTAAAACTGCTGAAGTTGTCCATAAAAATTTTCTGAAGCATTAATTTTCTCCAGTGAAGTATTTTAGAAAAGCTTGTTAAAGCAAAGAAATTGTGCAGGATTTGGAGAGTGTAACGGGCTGCTGCTATTCTGTCGGAAGCAAAAGCAGAGTCTCCAGGAGAAGGAGGCACGCGTCGCTCCAGACTCTGCGTTGCACGTCAATTCCTGTGCTTGAGCTTTCAAACCACTAAAGCATAGTCACGGCCATCCTTGGGCATGGCGGACATTGACAAAACAGCCATGCTCATAGCTGGGAACGTCTGGAGCTGGGTGAATATCCCCTTTTAGGAAGCCTTGGGAAACAATGTATATCCCATAGCTTTGAGTACACGCTATATTCCATGAGAGAGCCCGGGGGGAACACGCACTAGGAGACTGTGCGCTCATTGTATCTGCTGCTGCATACATCCACTCTTTGCTACTTCCCATCTGGAAAGAAAAATCCATTCATTTTCTAACCAGCTCCTCCTCCCCCAGACCCACACTCCGTTTATTGCCAGGAAGCGCTGATGGAAGCGGCTCGTGCTTCTCAGAAACCTTCTTTGACAAGATCACTCTCTACCTGGACCAAGCGCAAAGCCTCTCCTTGATTTCCCTGGGAGCAGCAGGCAGTCAGCAGCTCACAGCATCGCATCCTCCATCATTTTAATATCCTTAATAGTTTCCGAGAGAAAGTGCGTTCTGCATATGACCAGAAAAACGATGGTTGTATTTCAAGTTTGTGCAGAAAAAGTGAAAGTTTGGCCCTAGGCGAAGGCACAACTCCTGATGACCTGGTGGGGTCAGACTCTCACTTTGTCCTCCCAAATCTGGAAGCAAGTCAGAAGTGCGGAGATCTGGGTGACAAAGCGCAGAACAACCTCACACGAACTCTTGTTGCTGTCTGTAAAAAAACAGCAGAGGCAATTTGGATGTCTTTGGGGGCGATAAGAAGAGGTGGCTGAGAAAACATGGGAGATTTCATTTCCTAACTTTCATTGGATGAGGGCCCTTTTACCACTTCAGATCGCATCGTGCCGTCTGCTGTCAGCCTTTAATGGCAGCGAAATACAAAGCTTGCAAAAATAAAAGACGACTGCTTACCCGCTCCCTCTCCTAGGCTACACACCCTGAGCGCCAAAAAAGATCATACAAAGTGAGTCCTTTTTAAAGACTGCGTATACATACACATATCTTCCCAAGGATTAGATGTAAAGAAATTCAATGTTAATTTTAATGGGCCACCACCTTTCTCTTACGGTACAAACTACCAGAGCCTTCAGCTCATATTGGTACTAGTTTTTAAATATTGGATTTTCTTGCTATATTGCTGTCCTCAAGGGCCACTGAATATCGTTTACTTGACAGAGCTAGGCTGCAGACCCACTTAAATTATAGACTTAACCAGTTCCTCCTATAATAAATAAAAATAATAATGCTGTTATAATGCTGATGGCCAGCAGCTGATACATCTGCTTATCCACCCAGAATGCTTCTCTGGGTTCTTTTAGGTTACTATTAACTTGCCTAATAGAAGATAATACTTTCTAGAAACCCTGTGCTTTTGTGTGTATGTACCTGTGTATTTTCATTCGGCTGCGGACAGGTGGAGCACTTACCTGTGGTGGGCAGCTTTGCCTCAGGTACTTCTCCAAAATACTCTAGTTCTACTTGGCATGATCTCCTTGTAAAAAAATGACTGTCTTTGGAAAAATCCAGTTGTAGGTTAGCCAGAGGGGCTAACCGTTTCTCCAAGACGTCTACTGGAATATCTGTAAGTGCATAAACTGCAATGGGAAATAGGTTCCTGACTTCTGCAGCTTTGAACACGCTGGCCTTAGAAAGGACCCTGGAGAGGATATTTCTGGGATGCTCTGAATTAATTTCTTTCTGCTGCAGGCTTTCGTTTGCTCTTTATTTACCACTTTACATCATCACCAGTATTCTTGATGATAACGTGGTGTGACATGAAGTTATTCATGAAGTGACACGATGGCGACGGGCCCATACGTATCTTGCTGGAGAGGCAGCACCAACAAACACAAGTCTCGCACATCGTGTCCCACCTGTGGATCAGGCTGGGCAAACCTTCCCACATCTTGCAGCCTGACAACAGCACTGTGAGCCGGCAGGTGCCCTGGGTCGATACCTACGAGTGAGGATTTAAAGCTGTTAAAGGAAATTGTCAACAGTGAACAGCTGCTTTCATTGGTTTCGGCTAAGTCAGAAGTTTAGGCTTCTGATAGATAAATAAAGACCAAGATCTACCTCTTCTTTCCTGCCATGGGCCTTTGCCTTTGAGGCCTCCGAGGAGTGTTTTTTAGCTCAAGCAAAAAGGAGCTCCACCTTTCGACAGCATACGAGGGCCAGTGCAGCCGGTTGCACAACACACAGAGGTATTTCCTGTGTTAGTGGGACTTTGGGATGGAACACCAAAAAAATATAATAATCAAACTATCTGATTTAATCCAGAAATCTGGTAGCAATAATGGGGCTATGCATTCTTGAGCACCATCTACTGGTACATTGTCCATAAACCAGCGACATATACGCAGATGCAGAGCACCCTATAACAGCTACTCTCAGGTAAATGCCTACGGCTCCTGGCCAGCACTATGTACAGCATTTATAAGCTCCCAATCAAACCTTATGGCTGGGATCTTGGGGCAAACTGCTTTGAGGGCTATGCATGAGAAGGTTTCCAGGTCCCTCACAAGGCCACGTGCTGATGGCTGTGTCCCCTTCCTGCAGGCAGTGCCGCAGCCGGTGGGTGGGTCTCTCCGCGATGCTGCAGTGCAAACACGCTCAGGAATTCAGCTTCGGGCCCCGGGCTCTGAAGGACGCGCTGATCTCCACCAACCCAGCCCTGCAGGAGCTCTACGCCAAAGCTTTCTCCAGGGCGGAGAAGCTGTTCCTCTCTGAAGCCTACAACCCACAGAGAACGCTCTTCTGCACGTTGCTCATCCGGACGGCTTTTGACTGGCTCCTCAGCCATCCCGATGCCCCTGAGGACTTTGAGACGTTCTATCATGCCATGCTGAGGAGGAAGCAGAACTTCTATCGAAAGCACATTTACCTGCAGCCTATAGGTAATGCGGGCATCTTCACTGAGCCACCTGGAAAGATACGGGAGGGAGGTGGGTGGTGCTGAACACTACTAACATCCTCTTCTAAGGACTCACCTGCAAAATGTAATTGCCATAACAAAGATGAGTCTGTAATAACGAAGGCTCTGACATGCCCCCAGTCCAGAGTCACAAGCCACGATGACAACCATCAGTAGACCGGCCCTGTAAATGGCATTTGTGTCACTGGGTGAGACTTCCTATGAATATATGTATGCATACACACATACATACATATCTATATGTAAAACTGTGCTGAATAAACCAGCATTTCTGGAGCTCCATCCCTGATGGTTCATTAAAAGCAGCCACTCATTCCCACGTTAATCTTGCTGCACGACTTAAATAAGAGAAAACCTTCCTAGCGCATCTGCTCTGCTAATGAGAGAGCGCGCTAATGCCTCGAGCCACCTCTCAGAAAGAGCCCCCTCTTCTCCTCCATATCTGTATAACCATCTAGAGCTGTCTGCCACATCCCTGAGTAAACAATTAACTCCAGAATGAACCACTGTTCCTCTTCCCCAGCTGCAGCGGCCAGCCCCACAAAACCCCTTTGGACCTTATGGTTCACCCTGGCTTTAAGGAACTGATAACAGAGCTTCTCTTCTCAGACTTGATCGAAGGGCCTGCCGGGCTCTCGCTGCTGGATTCCCTCCAGAGCTGTGTTGAGTCTTTCTTCCTGGGTCTCCGCGTGAAGTGCCTTCCCTCCATCCCCATCTCTTCCATTCACTGCTGCTGCCGCCACAGCCGGGACACGGACAGGGTGCAGCTTCACACAGGTGAGGACCTGGGAGCGGGGAGCCCGTACAGACATCAGCTTGGCACGCGGGCACCAGCCCTCCCTTAGGAAATGCCTGAAATAGCCCTTCATTGCCTGAGCAGGGAGGGGATGAGGAAGGGAGTGAAAAGGGAGAAATCCTGTTCCCGTGGAAAACCCAGAACTTTGAGGCTGGAAACAGGAATAAAAAACAAAGTGACTTTCATCATATTTCCCTCTGCTGTTTGTATTTTTCAGTGCTATTATGTTTAGGGCCAGCTCTGCAAAGCGATCGGGTCGGCTCCGCGGGAAGGCACTGTTGATTTGGTGCAGTCTGAGCTCTCCCAGCTCTTGCCCAGAGCCAAAGTAAATTCGCGGCCTGGGCGGTGCAGGTGGGGAACCCGCTGGCCTTTCATGTTAGGAAACTGGGGTTCAAGTGTCACACAGCTCCCCAGGGAAACGGGTTTGTCAGCTGCCAAACTCGCCCTGCACAAACACCCGTCTGGAACGGGCTGTTTGCAGGTACCGCTGGCAGCACGTGCTCAGCACAGACCCAGCGCTGCAGCGACGTGGCTGCTCCAGCTCAGGTCTGAAATGCCTGTAGGGAAATTCTTCTGCTTCCAGGGGCTTATTTCCGTGGGTTAGTACTGAATGCACCTACATCTCTGCCCTTAGCTCTGCTGTGTTTTAGCTCTGTGCTTGGGACCGTTTCAGAAGTCAGGTCTGCTCATCCTTCGATTTGAGGGGATGGGCCACACAGCCATGGTTCTCCATCCGAAATGCTGAACCCAGCAGTTCTGCCTATCCGTGGCTTGGATTGCATCCTCCTTCCCATTAACAGAAAAAATTCTGGCTCTTGCATGCCTTCTAGGGATGCTTTATTTTAATGAACACCTCTCATGTATTTGTCCAGATGGGATCCTGAATTTCCTGAAGAACAACAAGCCCATGGATGCCCTGTGTGTCCTTGGACTCACTCTGCTGGACCTTTACCCATGTGAGACCTGGAGCTTCACGTTCAGCAAATTCCTGCCAGGACAAGGTGGGATGGGTGTCCCACGATCTCCTAGAACAGTGTGCGAATAAGGCAGCAGTGTACCAAAAAGCCTTCCCCGGAAGCGTGGAATAGCCAAATCTTATCCTTAACATTTCATTCGCTCCCTGATAAGAGGAACTAGTTTTTTTCCAATTTAAAATTAGGGGAGTCAGGGCCCCTGGTCCAGACAAAGGTAACTGAGGTGCTACAAACCTTTTGGGAAGTGTGCCTTACCACACCCTGTGTGCTCAACTGGACCCTGCTACAACAGCTTTCTTTTCAGGATGCCTAAGGTGAGAGACAGCCGTAAGACAGCTGATGCCTAACTTGTACGCGCCTCTCTTTACAGAAGTGGGAGTCTGCAGCTTCGCCAGATTTTCTGGGGATTTCCCCCAGGCTGGTTGTAGCAGCTTGAATCCACTCACGCAGAAGGAACAGTTATGCGAAGTCAGCGAGGAAAGCAGAGACCGGACATTGCCGTTCAGTGCCCAGGAGATGGTCCAGTGCTGTAAGGTAGGACCAGCAACCTCCCATATTTCTTGCCATGTAGGGTTAAATATTTCATGCCTGGGCATAATCCATGTCTCAGCCCAGTGAAGAAGGCATGAGACTCTGCTCCCAGAAGACGCAGGCAGGCACAGCTAAGCCCACGCACTTAGCGTGGTCCTAAAGAGCTTGTATTTTAGTGCACCGCATGGGCAACTCTTCCTCCCCTCGCCCCTGGAGCAAACTCTAACGTCAGCTGTTACTGGGGCTACAGCACTTGCCTTACGGTGTGGAGCGACACTGAGCCAAAACCCCTGCCCAGCTCCCAGCCTCACGCTTGGCTAATCCGAGTGTTTTCCTTGTCAGGCGATGCATGTGCAGTAGGCTCTGTTAGCCGAGGCAGTATTTGGAAGTTAATCAGAATACCTAGTGGAGTTGCGTGTTAACTAATGGATGGCTGGGAAGGGGGAACTGTGTCTTCCTCAGACACTGGTTTCCATAAGGAGAGAGGACGGTGTGCCAGACCTGCTTACACGCACGGATGAGAAAAACACCTAAGACAAGTTTGCATGTGTATTTATACGCAGATGCCCTTAAACCCCATTCATCTCCAACACATCCTCTTCACCAGCACTGTCCTCCCTCATCCCAGCGCCTCCCCCGTGCCCTCCCGCCAGCTCTGCTTCTCGCGTTTCTCCCTAAGCTGGTCCACGCGGAGCAGCCGCACCAACACCTTCAATGCCATTTCCCTCTGCCTCCTCTGGTATTTGCTCAGGATTTTCTAGCCTGAGGTCTCTTCCTGGAGTAATTTCAAATGATGTTAGGAGGCAATGGGAGGAGGAGGGGACTCCTCCAGCCTCAGCCTTTCCACAGTTGCCAGTTCCCAAGGCAGTCACGCTTGGCCAGCTGACTCCAGCTTAGTTTTTGCTTTAGCACAAATGTTACGAGGACCAGGTCTGTTATTGCCAGTAGCTTCTTACAGATTTCTCTCATGGACCGGGCCGCTCTTTTCAGACCCCAGTGGGACTCTTTGTCCTTCTTAAAAAAAACCCACAACAGTACTCTGTCCTTGAGGAAGAGTGACAGCAGCACTGCCCTAGAGCCATGAACATGCTATCAACAAGGTCTTCCCACAGCTGCTTCTAAAAAACACACCCACCCTTCCTCCTCCACCATACACAGACTGGTGAGTGTTGGAAGGGCCCTCTGGAGTTCCCCCAGTCCCACCCCCTGCCAGATCAGGGGCACCTCCAGCAGTGGCACAGGACGGTGTCCAGGCGGGTTTGGAATGGCTCCAGAGGGGGAGACTCCCCCACCTCTCTGGGCAGCCTGTGCCACTGCTCTGCCACCCTCACAGGGAAGAAGTCCCTCCTCAGGTTTAGGTGGAGCTCCCTATGCTCAAGTTTGTGCCCATTACCTTTCGTCTGTCACTGGGCACCGCTGAAAAAAGACTGTTCCCATCCCCCCCGGCACCCTCCCTTTCGGTATTTATAAGTATTGATAAGACCCCCCCTCAGTCTTCTTTTTTTCTAGACTAAAAAGCCCCAAGTCCCTCAGCCTTTCCTCATAAGAAAGATGCTCCAGTCCCCTCCTCATCGTTGTAGCCATCCAATGGTGGATGGTTGGATGGGGGGGTACCTGGGGAAGAAGTGAGCCACGTTCCCCTTTCACCTGGGAAGGGCCTGGGCTGGAGGACTGCCAGGGCTGAGCGGGGCGCTGGTTAGACTGTCGGGGAGCGGGGAAGATGGAAGAGTAGAGGAGGAGGGGGCAATGGAAGCAGGAGTGACCGTGTTGCTCCTGCCATGTTTGCTTTCCCAAAAGGTGACCTGTCACGAGATCTGCCACCTGATGGGGCTGGGGACCTGCCGCTGGCTGCAGTGCATCATGCAGGGCGCCCTGAGCCTGGACGAAGCCCTGCTGCGGCCCCTGGAGCCATGTCCCATCTGCCTTCGGAAGCTGCAGCACGTCGTGGGCTTCAAACTCGTGGAACGCTACCGGGTGAGAGACAGACCCACCAGCCCTCCCTGGAGCAAGGGGACGCGGCAGGGAGCAGAAGGGCTCACCCCAAACCACAGCACTAAATGTGCTGTAGCAGCGCCTTAAACACAGATGCTGCTCTCGGTGCAAAGTGCTGAGAGAGAAATCTTATACCTAAATCAGGGGGGTGATGTACACGTGGTCTGTGGCTGACAGAGCACTTGACGCAAGCTCTAGAGCTTTGGGCTGTTCACAACTACTACATTTTTGGGATACTCCCAAAAAATGAGGCAGGGAGGGCAGGCAGTTTCCAAGGCAGAGTGGCGATGAGAGCGCAGCAATTCCCACATCCGTGCCCTTTCCTATGGGCCACCATGGTTTTCTGCCTCTCGGGGGCTGCTGGTAACAGAGAAAATACTACGCAGGTACTTTGCTGCAGTTTCTCTGTTTAAAGATATGAGAGAAGATCCCAAATTACTACTACCTAATAAGTGGAGGGTCCCAGACTCATCTTTTGCCTCTTCTCTCCCACCCATAGAACTGCTAACACCACATTTAGACAACATCAGGAATAGTGCGAAGACACCCTTGGCTCTAGAAAGAGTTTTCTACCTCTGCTGTCTAAAAAGCAGGATTGGGTAGCTGGAAGGCTGGTGGAATATAAATAACATCACTATTCTCACTCAGTACTCTATCTTCTCCCTAATTACAATTCCTGTCTGACACACATCATATTCAGCGGCAGGATTTTCCGCGGCTGCCTGTTTTAAAGTCTGTGGGTTATATTTGTAACAAGATATGTGCAGAATAAGAAGGGGGACGCCTGCAGTTTCATTCAGCTTGGAATCAGACGCACGGAAGCACGGCAA
>VZSZ01007750.1:781319-820898 GCA_013398815.1 Ibidorhyncha struthersii | reverse complement strand
GCTTGGGTGGTTTTGCCCCCGGTCTGTGCGTCCGCGGTGGTGTTAGACCCACCTCAGACTCCGTGGCTCTTCGGTCCCGGCTGCTGTCCAAGAGGTGCCTAAATTGCCCAGAGCACCAGAGTGATAAACTCCGGTTTATTTAAACACCCGACCTGTCAGCATCCAGCTTTCTGCAAGAGAACTGCCACCTGCATGAGGCTTTTCTAGAACCATTCTTGCCTTTACACCTGCTGTAATTGGCTCAGCATCCCCTGGCGACAGCGAACACAAGCCTGAAGGGAGGATACACTTGCCAAATGTCGCATCTGCTTCCTTGACAAGGAAAAGCTCAGCTAGATACAGTACGAGCTGGTATAAGACAGTTGTGATAATCTCTGTAAGAGGCTTTGCTAGAGCGGTGGGAGGAAACATAAATGCCAGAGATGAACTAAATAGTTAAGGAACCTGACAGGAGAGAGCACAAAGCATTCGGGGATACTATCAGACAGCAAAGTTACTTGCTAAGCATGATCTGAGAGGTTGCGGTGGGCCAAGTACGAGCCCGCAGCCACATTTCCCCTTGGAAAGCCATCACGCAGCCCCAACCGCCACGTAACGGCCCCAGACACCCACAGTAAACGCCGGGAACGCCAGACACAAGGCCGTTCCTCGCCAGGAGCAGGTAATGCTGCCAAAGTGCGCGGCTGAGATAAGGTTGCGGGCAGAAGAGCACGTGGGGCAGGAAACCAGTCCTTCTGCAGGAGGAAGAGCCCCTCAGTTCATTTATCCGAGTTGCACTCGGAAACACACTGTGCTTCTTCACCACAGCTGCTTATTCCAGCCTGAGTCATCTCGGAAACTGAAAGCAAATCCCTTCTCGTGGTGTTTCCCCACCACGACCAGCGTTTCCACCTGCTGCTCCTGCAGCATCCCGGGCTGCTCTGCACCCAGCGCCTGGCTTAGGTTGCGGTGGCCACGCTGCAGAAGAAAACAGCGCTCGAGCTGCTGGTAGGGGTTGGGTCAGCTCCGTCCTCGCCGTGGTGGTAACGGCAGTGTCTGCTCTCGGGCGCAGTGTGGACGCTGCCGTGGCAGAGGGGTTTGAAGAACTTCCAGTGCCAAACCTGGAGCCCCTTGAGGTGTCAGACAACAGGTTTCATTCTTAGTGATTTACTTGGGGGGGGGCACCCACTTCAAATCCTCCCGCCTGCAGGTAAACTAAAACCGCAAAGAGGTTATCCCTTTCTAGTTACATATGAGAACATAAAAAGAGGCTGCAGCCCTACAAACCCCTCCCAAATTTGAATCAATAAACCACCCAGAGGGCGAGAGGCAGGAAAGATTTCTGGGTTTTGGTAGCGACTGTGAGTCAATCATCCCCTCCTTTTGCCTTAATAATCCAGATATACTGTTTGAACATCCTCACCTCCGCAGCTTTTTCTCTTCTTGGGAATCGGGCTAAGTAGCAGTTGTGATTCCTTCCCAGATTCACTACTCTTGAGAATTTTAAGAGACATTAAAAAATCATGGGCTGGTAGCTTTGCTGTCCCCTTCCCTGGTCCGGCTCCTATTGCAGCTTCTGGTGCCTTCTTTGTTTTTTAAACCCAGAGGGAGGGAAGGGCTATCGGAGGTGGGATGAGGCAGGGGAAAAGTTGTGCCTTTACCCAGAGGGAGGGGGCAGGGTGGATTAACTCCGCTGAAAGAGTCCATTTTATTCTTGTATGAAATTCTTCCCTGAGGCTTCATGCACAGACTGAAATGAGAAACGGGCCCGATCCCTCCCACCCACTCAATTCGAGCTCTTTATCCTTTCTGTCTCTTGCCTGAAGAGAGAGCAATAGCGGAGGGCAGGGGAGGGAGCAGGGAGCCCCGCGGGGCTGGAAACCTCCTGCCCTGCTCAAACACCACCGCTCACCCTGCGCTGGGCACGCACGGACCCAGCACAGCGACCGGCCTCTCAGATGGACACTCACCTGGCGTTTCCCAAAGCGATCGCAGGGCTTTGCTAAGGTAGCGGCTGGGAGCTGCAGAAAGTAAAGGTGAGGACAGAGGCCACAAAGCTGTGAAAAAGCTGAAAAAACACACAACCGGCCCCAAACACGCCAACAAGGCAGACGAGGGGATCACCTTTTACCCAGTGACGGCTGGAGTGCTGTGATTCATTCCCCAAAGCCTAAGGAATAAATGTGCCAGAAGCAGCCCGTTATATGCCCCATTGTAGCATTTAATATTTAAAAAGGAAATTGTCTCAGACATTTTCCTTTCATTAATTCTTTCCTGGAGCCCGGCCTTCCCACTTGTGCGTTTCAGCTCAAGAGGGGAAGAGCTATTCTTAGGAATAAAATGCACGTTACCACAGGAGTTAACAGCACGATGAAACAAGATTCTTCACTGCTATCTCAGGAGCTTTTATAATGACACAACTTCCTCTAGAGAGGCACCAGTCTGGCTCTCACAGGGATCATATCCACACAACGAGGAGTGAATTTATGCCGTTTTTCTCCTACCATCTTCAATACTAAGACAGATACAGTCCACGTCTGACTGGGGGCAAAGCTGCCACAGATGCAGACTCCAAGAAAAAGAGGCAAGAGAAAGCCCCTGCCCTGTAGGGTAACCACGAGTGGTCTGGACCCACCTTCTGGCAGAGAAGACCACAGCTTCTGAAGCTGAGCCACCCAAGATGAATAGGTTTACCTGACAAAATGCTGGGAAAGGTGTACCTATTTTCTCCTGTTCTCTAACATGAAACTGCTTCTCCTCTCACCACAGAAACTCTACGCTTGGACACAGACTGTGTTGTCCACGTGGCCAAGGCAAGAGTCAGCAGACCTGTCCGCCTCGGAGGACATCCTTCCATTCAGCTCGGACTCTGGGATGTGCTGCGAGAACGACTCTGAGGCGGTGACCTCCTTGTCTGAGCCACTGACACCAGACACTTGCAGCCAGGCCCTCTCCATCGGCCAGGAGCTGGACCAGGACGAGCGTTCGTGTTCGCTGGTGGAGGCGCAGAGCCAGCCCCAGCTCGCTGGGCCCACCAAGTCCACAGACATCATTAAAGATTACGAACTGTGGCTGGAGACGTGCATTGCTGCCCTGGAGAGGAACGTCTCCGAGGAGGAACTGGCTCAAGTGGACAAGGCTGTGGATGGCCTGGCTAAGTGGGAAATGTTTACAGGACAACTGCCTGCTATGAAGAAGGACCTACCCTTCGCAAGGGACAACACCGGGCTACGGAAAGTTCTCGGAGACAAATTTTCTTCCTTGAGAAGGAAATTGAGTTCCAGGAAACTGTCCAAGGGGGAATCGTCCCCTCATCGTTGGCGGTGGGAGGAAAACTAAATTGGGTCTGCCTTGGGTTGGGCCAGCTTTGCTCCCACAGCTTTGCTGACGTTACTGCCGTGCTTCTGACCTTTCTCACCACAAGTTGTTGCTGTCAGAGAGAAACAGCAACTCCCCGCAGGAATAAAACGTGTTTCTTTTTCTGAGATTGCTAACACGTTTTTGATGTGATCAGTTCTTCTCTAAGGGTTTTTCCTGGGCCGGTCTAAGCAACAGCACAACTCCAAACACACCATCAAGTCCTTATGTAGGCGCTTGTAATTTCTTGCCATATTTCATTTGGTCTGAAGTCAGCCAGGAAGAGGTCCATGCTAAACACTAAACACGTTCACACAGAAGCTTGAGCCATCTGAGCGAACAGATGCAAGTTAAACCAGGGCAGCTCTCCCGTACACAGAGCTCTGCTCTGCTTCGCATTTCGGTCTGAAGCACAGATGATATTTCTCCCTCTCCTCCCCCCCTGCCCCACACCAAATGTTCCATCTCTATTCTGGTCGCTGCCCCATCAGCTGGAGGTTGTGCTGAGCGCAGGAGCCCACGAGAGGCTGACAGACTCATGCTATGAGTAGGGGCAGGGGGGAGATGGAGGAGGATGGGCGCAGTCAGTGAGTAAAGCAGAAAGATCCCTGGCAGCTCGTCTGCCATAAACAACAGTGTTAGTGTGACAACTCTTTTGGCGGACACTCAGGGGATCTCCAGAGCTGCCTCAGTTCACAGCACGCCAGGCTTGGAGCCGCGAGCTCTAACTACTCACACCCTCTCTAGATTGGCACAGGAGAAAAATCCTTTGAAAACATTCACACGCTCATTGATTATTAACTTAAAGGGGGAACTACACATGCATTCCTCTCTTGTTGCCTTGAGAAGTTAACACCCTGGCCCTTTCCCTCTTCTCCACTCTGTCAGTCACCCACTGAGCAGGAGCGGGTGCTGTGCCGGCACCCGGAGCTGCAGAGCCTGCCTCCCCCGTGCCGGGCCATGCCGTTCTCCTCCCGCTATTTATAGATGGAGCTCAAGGGGATGACGGGTTTTCGAGCTCTGTAACGGCAGCGTGCCGGGGGAAGGCTGACCCTCTCCATCCCCAGCTCACTCAGACCTCAGCACTGATAACGCTCGCTCACGGCTCACAGCTACATGGCCCCAGGTTTCTCCCACCTAAAAACAGCAGCAGGTAGGACTGGGTCCAGTTCAGCTGGGAGGAGCGAGAGGATGTTTCCCTGAGAGGAGCCGATAGCTTTGGCTTTCCTGAGCGCTGTCCCTGTGCGCTTGGAGGGCCTCAGACCATGCGGTAACCCTGCGATGCATTTTTTTGGAGTGGGACAGGAGCGGATCTGTGGAAGACATTTGGGAAAAAGCTTGACATTTACTCATGCAGGTGAGCAGAAAAGATGATCTCGTAATAAATTCAACTGGATTCCAGAAACACAAGCAACTTCACATCCGCATGATTCATACAGGGAGAAAAAGGGAGCTCTGGCTTCGGGACCGATGACGGCAATTCCTGGAAACGTTTTTTCCAGGCTGGACGCCTGGACCGGGCGCAGGCGCGGTGCGGCAGAGCTGCTGCTGCCGCCCTCTCCTGGCAGCCTCAAAGGCGATGGGGTTCTCATCCAAGACATTCTTCCCAGCAGCAGAAGTTTTCCAAACAAATCCTGCTTGAATTACAAATCCATGTACTGCCCCCATACTTGCGCATATTTACTATTTTAAGCAAGAGATTACTTTTTGTTCAGCCTTGATTGCTCTCACTCCATTCTGTACTGAATCATTAGGCTGAACTTCAGAAGCTTTCCAGAAAGATGCCATAAACTTAGGATGACAATATTGCCTAAGGGAAAGAGGCAGTGTTCTATCACAACGAAGTCCAAAGACAAGCAAGAAAAGGGGCGGCACAGAAACAATTTGGACTTCTGGCAGAAGCCACAGATGGGAAACTCCCTCCTTGGCTTATAGACTCACGTTAGCTCTGCTGTGAAAGATAAGTTTCTGCTGCTTGCTTACCAATAGCTTACCAATATTGGTAAGCTCTTGCTTACCAGTAACAGCTATTTTTGACACTCTCACTGGCAGGACCACCACTTACCAGCTCAGCTTGTCCAGAGGTGCTCCAGGTAAGCAGTAAATGAGCACAGCAACTCAGAGCTTCACCTGTTTATGTGGGCAGCTCCGCAGGCAGCATGCAATTTCGCAGGGAAAGGCAAAAAGTGGCTGAATACAGTTTTAAGTCCTTACGCAGCCGGTGGAGAGAAGGTCCATGCTCTATTACGCTGCAGGTTTTTGCTCATGCAAAGACATTGCCGTGGAGGTGGCTACTCTTCACGTCAGTAAAGGTTTCCAATGCTGCTGCTCTACGTTACAGCACCACACAACATTTTGTTGCGAGGGTCTGTAAGTACTTTGCACTTACGCTACACCAGCATGAGCAGGGACTGGAGGCAGCCTGGGTCAGAGAGGAATAAAACTGGACAAGGTTACACAGAAAATCAAGGTTATAACCAGGACTAAAGCACAAAGGTGTAATTTCTATTCCTCTCCGCGTATACTGGAGTTGTAGAGGGGCAGAAGACAGCTGACAATTAGAAGTAAACCAAATCGAAGGTAAGCCCTTAAACAAGATTTCCTGCATTTTAAGCAGCAGTCATACTATCAAAGCAGGTTTCTGGGGAGATACATGGAAGGCTGTGGGAATGGCAGCATAACTTGCAGCTAGGAACCTGCCGAGTAAGCTGTGGCACAGAAATACAGATGAGATACTTAGGAGTCATTTTAGAAGGTCAAGCCACGGACCAACCATCAGCAAGAAGCAGTAGGGTACTCTCTATGTAAATTGCACACCCAGAAGTTACTTGTAATTCAGCAGCCACGGTCAGAGTTGGTTACAAATGGTTCAGGAACAGAGTTTCACCGTGTAGCAGGCAGTGGGCAGGAGAACCCGGGCGCTTACTATGCAGCACTTCAGAGGCAGCTTGGTGAGCCTTCTGCAGGAAGACAGGCAGGGAAAGGAGTTGGCCACCCAGACGGGAAAGGAGTCACGTCCCAGCCCGCCACTGAGCTGCCCTGGGCACGGCTTAGGGCTCCGGCTGGCAGCCGCCCTCCGCAGCCCCGGGAAAGCAGCGCTGTCTTTTCTCTGCCTCGTGACCCGCAGGTGCCTTGTTGATGATCCAGATGTAGATGATGGTAGATGGTCTAGAAGTGAGCTCTGGACGTAACCTGGCTGTTGCCTTCAGGAGAACCCCCAGCAGAACCGGGTAACTCCTTCCCAAATCTTTCATGTACCGATCCCCAAGGCAATGGTACAACACAGATTCACATTAGACTCGTCTGGCTCAGAACATCTCCCAAACCACACCGTCTTGTGGCTACCTAGAGCATCCTCCACAATCACAAAGTAACTCCAGTCAT
This sequence comes from Ibidorhyncha struthersii, assembly GCA_013398815.1. Taxonomy (NCBI): domain Eukaryota; kingdom Metazoa; phylum Chordata; class Aves; order Charadriiformes; family Charadriidae; genus Ibidorhyncha; species Ibidorhyncha struthersii. Next base: position 814,178 of record VZSZ01007750.1, on the reverse strand, counting down.
ACCCTTTCTGCCCTAAGCTCAAGGATACTTGTTTTGAAGAAACTTCTAAAGTCTATAATCCTGAACAGAGCAGAAAACAGAGTCTTTTAATAGTTTTACGAGCTCATAAAGACAAACATCTTCTCCCAAGAATAAACAGGCAGAACATTCCACTCCTACTCTTAAAACAAGAAGCTGCTGCAATTGAGGGGAGTGGGGGTACAATGCAACTGTCCAAGGAAAATAAAAAATAAAAAAAAAAGCCAAACCACGAAAAGTCCCCCCAGATTCTTTGCTAGTTAGGGGTGAAGTTGCCTACAACAGCTTGTAACAGTGGGAGAGGAGCAACAAGCATCTTCCATAGACATTTCATTAGCAGCATCCAGCACTTTCCGATCTAACAGTGGATGTGACCACCTCCCTCCCCTAAAAAGGGTACTTTAAAGTCCGTTTCTGCTGTGCAAAATTGAGGCTTTAAAGGAAAGCTACTTTTTGTTAAAATTCCTGAACGCTCTTCCTAATAACTGTTCTTCCCCTTACACTATGCATCTTCCCAAGATGCTGGTCAGTCTTGGGGAGAGGGGCCAGAAATATGATTTTTCTTAGTAACTGAATAAAGTTCCTCCCATGTCTGTATGGGATAATGAGAAACCAGACTGGAGCTGGAAACCACAGCGATTTAATGTCTCGTCTCAAAATGCTGTAGTGAATACTTAAATATTACTATACCCACCCCAAACCTTACGCTTGTACACTTTAGCGGAAATACAAAGCCATACAGCCCTGCCTGCTTCGTGTTTCAGAGAAGCTTCTCCCTGGGGAAATAGCCATGTTTTCCCTTTTATCTTCAGAGCGTTGGATTACTGAAACTGCAGAAGGGATACGCTAGTGATGGGTCGCCATGTTGATCCAGGGAAGAGAATTCAAAGTTTACATCTTCAGTTTAGGTTCTCCCCAGGGTACCAGCACTTATCGGCACCTGTTCTTGCGGGGCAACGTCCGTGCAGCTGAATTACGAAAGGGACGCTTGCTGTGTGAAGGGGAATAGATTGAGATACAGAAATATTGTCACTAAGATACCCTGATTCAAGCCTCCCACCACATCTTCCAAAGTTCTTAAAACGAACTGGAATTGGTGCGGTTTAAGGACCTGCTGACGACTGCTGCCGAGGGAAGGACTGAGCTCGGGCAGGCACGCCAGTGACAACGCGTTTATTTTGATTACAGCTTCGGGGATTCAGCAATTCAACATCAGAGAAACTCCAGCAAAACAAACCAACCAAGCCCCCACCAGCTTTGGAGCAGCCAAAAGCGACAATTTAAAACCAGCCCCCTCCCTGTCTGCTGGTCGAGTCTCAGCAGCCCGGCAGGTCCCCTGCTGCAACACCAATGGGTTCCCGCGGATACCATTCCGCCAGAAAGAGCTTCTCCTGCTCCAGTGAGAAACCTGTTAAACTTGTTCTATATGCTGTCTTGTAGGGCTGGAATTCACAGGAATATTTTGGCTCAGAAAAGGGCCAATTTGCTTTCACAGAGCTGACCAAAGAGCTCACTTGGAGCTGCTGCTGGTGCTGAGAGCTTTTCAGATCAGAAAGTATGCGATCACAATATAATTAGCGCATACTGAATTTGCAATTCATCTGTCCCCATTTTCAGAGATGCTGAACAGCAACAATACACATTGTTACCTGAAAGTGCTCAGCACCACCAGGGAAAAAAATTCAACCATTCCCAAAACCTTGATGTAGCTGAGGATCTAACATTTCTAGTGATCAGTGAGAAGGACAAACAATATCTGTGAAGCATCTCAAACTGTGTACCTGCCAGTGTAATTGATTACACATTAACAGTTCACACAAGAAACGATTAAGACTCACCACAAAAATCTGCCAGATGCGACCTTTCGCAGTACAAGCGAGGAAAGGTTAACGACATTCCTACGAACTGGAGCTCCAGTTCTGGCAGAATGAGTTGATGCCAGGACGGCAGTGCTACAAGACAGCGATACCAACACCTCTCCAAAGGGCAACGGTTCTGCCCTGCCGTACGTGGTACCGCGGCACACGGGTGAGTCCCACAGAGGGGACTGGCACTGGAAAAGAAGCAAGTATAGTTCCTATGGCTATTGTCAGATGCTATACAGCAGAAGAGGAATCTCTTAACAGGCATTGCCAACTCAACAGGCTTAATTACCTTCTCTTGCTTAAAACACATAAGCACAAACTCAAGCTGTGTCTCCCCTTCCACCTCCCATCAGTTCCAACAGCTAACTCAGCTACAAAATGCTACAGATGAATGAGTCAGAAGTTTTGTACAGGTTAACATTTCACCAGCCTTCAACTCCTGGACGCACTCAGGAAGAATGATTCAGACCCGAACTGGAGAGGTGGGAGATGCGTCCAGATTACAGAACAAGACCTTATTGCCTGACAGCTGTAGTTTCATGCCGTTCACGCCATAGTTTATGCAAAAAGCGTCTCTCTTGCAGAAAGTTTTTGAATAAAGCAAAAAATGCCACTCCAGACTTTGTTGAAAGATAAAACCCATAAAGAACAGTATAACAAGTCAAGTTTTAATAGATTTATAAAATTCATATATACAAAACAGTAAACTAAGTCACCAAAGCTATAAAATACACTTTTTACACATCACAATATAATTTTATCTAGTACACAGTTTTCATAAATTGAAACTATCACAGCAAGTAGCTGCTTCTATCGTGGATGCTGTTTTGGTGCTAGAAAGACACTTATGTGAGCAGTCTGGAACTGTGCTTTTACTTTATGCATTTTTCACCTTCTTTTAGTTCGTCACTGTTTTTAAAGTACTTTCCTGTGAATTGTTAGAAAATTAAGGCTAAACTCAGGCCTTTCTTGCCCAATGCAGTGAACTGGTTTAAAAAAGAATGATATTGCATAGTATGTGTGTTACAATGCATAGGCACCAGAGAGCAAGTAAATTGCAGAATAAAAGATAACCATTAATTGGCTTCCTAGCTACATGACTGTGTCACAAGGTAACTTCGTGTTTTGTCAGTTTGCTTTCATACATATTGATTCCATAAACAAGACAACTCATCACAAGAGCAATAAATACGAGCCATTTTGTTAAGTGGAGTCTCCAGAAATAGTTTAACGTGTATCGTCAGTTCAAGCTCATTACGCATTCCAGATAACGAAACCTGTTCACTGGAAAACTGCTCGTTATCCTGAAGACAGTTAACGGCTTCAATGCGAACGGGAGTTTGAACACGTTTCCAAACCGAAGCCCACCAAGCACGCTTTCCAAGTCTTGTGAACTACCAGAAAGATCACTTCTCTTCCACATCCCCCTTCTCCCTGCTATCTTCTCTCAGCTTTTGTGCCCAACCACCTGCACACAAGCTCAGCATGAGATTGACGGGAAGTACTAGCAGTGAAGCAGTGCTATTCAAAAATCTGTTAATTCCCTCATAAGATGCTCTTTCTCGGGTCCTTCTCATCCAAAAATTTTGCTCTCCATCAGTTGTAGATTTTATTCAAATAATGGAAAAGTCTCTTACCTAGCCATTCCCCTGAAATGCTTCTCATGCTCTGGTATCTTAAAGAAAGTGTAAGTAGCTGTTAGAAAGCAGTAAGATGCACCGTCTGGCCAGAGATCTGCATACCATATTTTAGTAGGAATTGAGTTTTAGCACTCAGTTATGAACAGATGAAGAGAGATTTACAGTGGAAGGGAGTGCAGCTGCAGCAGGGCCAGCCTTGCCAGCCCGCTGCTGTTAATTCACAGCCAATAGCTCTCTGGAGTCACTCAAAGTTTTGGGGTCAATGCAGATGGCATTTACCTTCAATACAGTCAGTCTTCAAGCACCATCAGCTTTTGGGATCTGTTTAGAAAATAGCTCCCCTCTCTTGCTCCCTTCCAACATACTTTGGCTTTTTTACCAGAATGCCCACCTCGGAAGTCAGTGCTGCTCTTTTTTCCTCTCCGACTGTGAATACTTTCACATCGGACAGAAGATACGACCTTCGGACGTACGCCAAGAGCTAGGTTGTGACACAGTTTGTCAAGCCAGGCACAGAATCGCAAGCACTGACAATCTAGTACCTCCATACTCCCCACCCAATAAGAAAACAAGCATATCGACACACAGACAAACTTCAACACCGTTTTCCAAATGCCATTAAGAAGATAAAAACGTTAAGAATCAAGCTAAACTGTCCAACCACCAAGATGAGCAAAGACAGAGCATCACCTGGTCAGCAGAGCAGCAGTTTTAGCTCCAAATATCCTGGCTTTACTCATTTCCATCTATGTAAAAAAAGATTATTGTTAAAACAAAGAAGTGCCCACTTCACAGCACAAAGCAGAGATCACCCCAGCTAATTACAAAACAGGTAATATTAAAAAGCACTAGGGCCTGTATTGTCTTGCCAATTACTTCCTCGCTAGGCTAGACAGTCCTCGTCTAGAAGTGCGTGGAGTCAATACTAACTCAGCCCGTCCGGCCCGGACCATGCCAGTCTTCCTGTCCCATAACGGATGCTCCCTAGAAATCTGTTAAAAACCCACGTACAAAAGTAGGCACAGCTGTTTGATGGTGGCTACTGAAACACCCTACCCACCACTTCCTCTGTGACGGAATTAATAACGAGCATACTGAGGTAAAGAGTTGGCAGTGCTATATTACAACCCCTGACCACACCATGTGATTTCATACTAGAAACATTATATAGAAAAGAGGCTACTACTAAAGTTACAGGAATCAATACAGTTGTCATGATGAGAGATGAGAGTTTGGCTTACATGACAAGCTGCACTGTACAGAGGTGTTATTGCATATCGTGTTTGTGTCTCAAGCTGGCATGCATCAAATTGTCTACCAACCCGACAAGAACTCCTAAAAGCTTTGTGTCATTAAACTAAGTCAGGTGTCAAAACTCACTACTTGAAAATCAGAGGGGCCTTTTACAGAAATCCTGCAGTTCCATGCAGCAGACTTTCTTTTTTTTTTTTTTTCCAGAAGAACTAAAGAGGTACATACATAGAAAAGAGTCCAAAACACGAAGTTCGTATCCACAGTTAAAGGCAGCGAAGGGCTTGTTTTCTAAAATGAAATTCTGTGGAAGGTAATTGTCACTAAAGAAAGCTGCTAAGTTTCTTCAGTGGTTCCATGTCTATTCTTTTAATTTCTTTAATGGTACAGTTCTTTGCAGATTACAGTAACCAGGACTGGTGAATACCCAGGAGGGACGGGGACACAGGGATGGGGGGACGACACATGGACAGGATGGGACACGCTTCTCGAATGCACTATTTTCCATACCAAAAACTACTGTAGCTATCCTAGTGGAACGACATTTTTGTCTGCAGTGCCAAATACAGATGAGCTCTTCCTACTCCATTTCACTACAGGTTTTTTTCCGTTAATTTCTCCACTCTGTCTGCTTGGCTGAGGTTCAGGCTTTCGCTGGCTCAGAAAGCCTATAGACAGTCATCTTCAGGAGCTTCTTCATGCTTGTAACGTGCCTAGTTCTAGGTTTTACATGGCAGTGCTTTAAAAAAACGACTATGTTATCAAGTTAATAAGTCAAACAATCTATGCTTTCATATTAAAGCAAGATCAATTCTTTGTATGAAACTGGAAGCATCTTTGAGTTGTAGTGTAAAGTTGAGTAGCCAGTAATTTCCATTCCATAATAGATATTAATTCATTTTTAACATTAAGAACTATTTAACTGCTTCAAAGTGGCAACTGCCTATTAAGTATGTCATATACAGAAAACTCTTCTTCCCTTTTAATTCGAATTCACCACATCACCTCGTAATACCACTCAAGAAGTGTTCAGAGAATGACAGCACTGCAATTTGAAGGAACGGCACTGACTGACAGACTCTTAAAGCCTGTTTGAAGGACAACAAATATAAAGTAGTGTTTGATAAATAACTGCCATGTAGTTAGTTTTTCTACTTAAACTGCAAGATTACATAAGCCTCTCCTGCAAGCACTTCCTCTCTTTGTCCTTGCGAGAGACAACCCATCTGCAACACCCCGTCACTGGTTGCTGACCTGCGGGTCTCAGAGGAGGGACAGCAAACGGCTGCTTTTTTTTTTTTTTAAATAAAAAAAGTAGTTGTTCAAGGTCTCCTTCTGATTATCATCCTGCCGGTGACCCACTTCCTGACTAGCCAAATGAACAATAAGCCTATAAAGTTAACAGAAAAAGATGTTCTCTCCAGCTGTGTTTACCTACAAAGTTCTCCAGCATGTCACTTAAAGTTTTTTATTTCTTTCTTGTGAAAGGACTAAGCAACCGACCAAGCCCGTCCCAAGATGTTTGCAGGACCTAAGATACCCAGGTCCTGCTTTAGTAATTAACTGATTTACCATAACATGATTTTTTGGCTTTAGTATACTACGACCTACCTTGAAAAACACCAGACACCCCAAACCTCAGTTGTGGCACAAAGTGTAGTGCATTTTGCAGAGACAGATATATACCTGCCGCTTAAAAAAAAAAAAAAAAAAAAAAAAAAAAAGCTTTTTTCCCCTCATAGGCCAGATCCTTTGCAAAGTTGAGAAGTGCTTGACTTCTGCAAGAAGAGTTTCCTGATCTTGGGTTCCTGATGTGAACCACCACTATCAAATTTCAACAGAACACAGAGCCAAACTACTGATTTTCATCTGCAGCCTACAGCATCACACTTAGGCCCATTTTATCAACAGGAAGAAGAGAGGCAATAATGGGCCTGAGGTGATCAAACTGCTTCCCTAAAACTCTGCTTTAGTGTGCAAAACTGCCATATCATACAAAAAAAAGTTACTAGCAAGCTTGAGGGCTCAATATGAGATATCTCATGCTGTTTCTTTTCCATGTGCAGATTAAGTTACTTAAAATATATGTTGCGTTATTAGCTCTCTTCAGAGTTTTAAATCCATAAGGTGACTAAGGATACAAAACCATGAATGAGCATGAAGAGAAAAACAGAACAGGAAATTCCATGCTATGCCTCCCAGGTAAAACTACAGTAGATTCGGACATAAAACCGAGGTAATTCTTGAGAAAAAAAATACAGTTGAAAGGGAACGTTTAACTCATTTGAGAAAACAAGTATAATATTAACCCATCTAGAAAATTTAGTGGAAGAATAAAGCTCACAGCAATCCAGGAAATAAAGTCAAGTTAACCTAGAAGTCAGGTCAGCCCACCACTGCCTCCTCTTTCCCAGTGTCTCGTGTGAAGTGGAAACCACTACCAAGAACTCCAAGAATACCTGAAAGCTTTGAAAAAAGTCATAGTCTTCAGCCAAACAAATGGGCTAGCTTTGAGAAACGAACCTTGTACGATGAGTAAACTTGTTTGCATCACTGTGTTGAAACATTTACCTTTTCAAATGTAATAATCTTAAGAGTTTCCCCCCATCTGAATATTATAGTCACATAACATTTTTCCCCTTCAAGGTTAAAAATGAATAAATATTTAAAAGACAGAGTTGGTCCTGGCAAAGATAAGACTTGTTACAAGGAAGCTAATTCCTGTTTAAGTTTGTTCAAATTTAAGTTGGATTTTCCCATCTGCAACCCTTCAGTTAACTCTTACCTCGATACTGCGCGTGTAGCACTGAAATAGCTGCATCTTTTCCCCCCGAAGCCTGCACAAAGAAAGCCAAAAGACTGCTACATTAAGAAACTACACAAAAATATTGATATGAACATCTGCAAGCTTCAGAGGGGAAGAAAGATTCCAGATCTTATCCAAATTAACATGAAAGGACAATGGAACAGGACTTTTTTGACCACATTTCCCATGGGACTACCAGCTGAAGTAAAACGTTGCTTGTTTTGACATGCCGTTACAGGCTCAAAGGGGATAAGAACTCCAGGGAATCTGCTGACTTTTTACGGGTACAAACAGCCCTTCAAGTTTTATTCTTGGATAAAAACTATGACAAAAATTGCACAGTAAACTGTGTTTGAAAATTACCTAAAGGATAGCACTACAATGTTGATATAAAAGGCAGATCTTCAGTTTGTCCATGTACCCCACTGTAGTAGAAAAGAGCTGATGTGTCTGTACACAAAAAAGGCACCTGATAGTTAGTTACAGACAGAGCGCTAGGAAATGAACAGTTCATATCAACGTTATTCATAGCCTCTTGCAATTTTACACACAAACCACTGCCCAAAATGGGCAACTCCAAACTTGACTGTACTCAGAATTACTTGTGCATTACTATAGGCTAAAGATCCCATTAAGACACAGATTAAAGGCTAATTTTACAGCAAGGTCTTGCTGCCTAAATACATCAGTGCAGCTGTAAAACTGGGATCTCTAGGGTGTTCAGTCTTCCTCTAAGGTCAGCTGTTGGGAACTAATCAAGCAGCTGCTGTACTACCAAAACCTTTGCTTAAGAGTTTAATCAGCTTTCAAACTTTTGAATATAGATAAAGCCCTGTCACACGAGATACTGAACATTCACAAAAATTGCCAACTGTGGGTGTGAGACCAGTGCTGGATTTCCACGAAGTACATCTCACTCAAGCACCCGCTGTGCAGATAACACGGTCAGGTGCTCTAGCACAGGCTGCTTCACCAAGGAAATCTGTTTTCCCATGATGTAATACCCTTCACATCTAGTGCAAAATAAACCCTTCTCCGTATCAGCAAAGCCTTAATTTCCCATCCAGTTTACTCCAACATGGGTTTCCTTATACAGTTTTAGACTTTTGCCTCAGGAGACTCATGCAAAACCTTCAGACGAGACATGTGCATCCAACTTGGTAAGAGAATTCCAGACCCTTGGCAAAGCTGAACATGCACACAAGATCTGGTGATATTCCTAAGGGTTAAGAACAAAACTTCCAATAACATTCTCTAATACAGCTGCCAATCTCATTACGTTTAGATCAGTTTGATCGATTCAGCACCTCCAAACTACAAAAAAAGGCAGTTTGTGTGACTAGTGTCTTTGAAAAATGAGCATATTCATCTAAAACAACATGTCTTCCATACATGGTTTGTCAGAGATTTCTTTTTTCTAAGAAGGCAGAAGGTGATTGTGTTATTCAGCATTCCAAACTAGGTACAGAACCTACAACGGCCATGTTTCAGTAGTGTTTCTAGTCCAAGTGATTCAGTAGCTAATATCAACATTTGACTCCTTCGGCCTATAGCTCCTCTGTTTGGACTGGCTAGTTTACAGCATTCCTGAGCCAAGTAATTAGCATGGGTCCTACACCACATGCAAGGGCCATAAAGAAAGGATAAAAACTTTGATCTAACCCTCCGGCAGGTTTTAACAGAACATGGGCTGCTCTCCTTCACTGCAACATAATGTCCTTCAGATTCTCTTGAAGGATCGTGTCCTTCACGGCATGAAACACAAAGCGGATGTTTTCAGTGTCTATGGCAGTGGTGAAGTGATGGAAGAGTGGCTTACTACGGTTTCTCCTCTTTCTGTCAAAGCACTGCACCAGATAACGTTGAACATCTTCTAGCCTGTGAGGGTCGCCTTTGAAGTCCGAGAAATACTTCTTAATGCTGACAGTCTTTACCTTCTCTACAAGAAGATCCATCTTGTTGAGGAATAGGATAATAGAAACATTAAAGAAAAGCTTGTTATTGACTATTGTCTCAAAGATATTCATGGACTCCACAAGTCTATTTGTGCGCCTGTCTTCCATGAGAACCTGATCGTATTCACTGGAGGAGACCATAAACAAAATTGAAGTTATTCCATCAAAGCACTGGAACCACTTTTGACGCTGAGATCTCTGTCCACCTACATCCACCATCTTGAAAGGTATTTTTTTAATGATGAAATCATGCTCTACTATCCCCTTGGTGGCTTTTCTAGCCAGCAAAATATCTTGCTTGCTGGGGAAATAATTCTGTAAAAGAAAGGAGAAAAGCGTCAAAAAAAAAAAAAGCCTTCAAAAATGCTAGCTANCAAGAGCCATGTTTTTAATTATCAAGTGAAGAATGAATACTCAGCTTTAAAATTATGGACTGTTGACCATTTATCTCAACACACTGGTAAACAGCTACAGAAGATCCCGAGACATATGAGAATAAAAATATAGGACTAACGTACTTGTTCACATTTTTATCATTCAAGCCTCTCATTTTCAGGCTGAAGTCTATTTTATCATTATGAAATTCTCAGCCCCAGTGTTACTGCCTTTTAGGTAGTGTTCAGTAAAGCAGATCACCAAGTCATCACTGAAAGGATTTTTTTTTTAAAATCTAGTTTTTCCACAGTTCATTACTCTTACAAAGGACATCTTGCAAGCTTTAGCAGAAATACTTCTTTCAGGTTCACAGTCCATGACCAGCAAGTACAGCGACATGTTCTACCGCAGGTTGTGGCCCAGCCCACCACTGTAGAGTTCTTCAGAAGCTTATCACTGTTACTATTTAGGAAAATCATCTCCCTTCTTTCGCCTCCAAGTCTCCTGACAGATGTTTTCATTACTGATTTTGGATCCTATAAGTACTGCAGTGCTACAGTACTACAAGTACTTGTTTTATTTGGTAGGGTTTCATTCTGCTGCCTTAAGTAGCACGAGCCATAAGATCACCACAAAAAGTGAGTGAGATCCAGAGACTACATAGAAGGACTGATAAAAGAAAATACATGCATAAATACAACTTACATAAACAACATTTGTTGTCTGTCAAAAAAGATTAAGCAATTACTAAGCTTCAGTTTCATAAGGCTGGAGTTTACCATTTCCAGAATAAAGAACTTTGCAGTTTTTCAATGCCCTGTTATTTAAAAAAAAAATAAAAAAAAGCAACCCAAAAAGCATTAATCATAGCACACCCAGGCTTCCATTATTTTTTTGAGCAATTTTGGTTCAGAAAGAGAAGGTATGTCTTACCAGTTGACCGATCCGATCCAGATTATCCAGGAAATATTTCACCGATTCACCCTGTGGAAAAGCAAAGAGATGGGAACTAAGCTTGTTTTTAGGATAGCAAAGTCAACTAAGTGTTTTCACTTTCCAGCACGCACTGAGGTCTAACATAGCAGTATCACATGTGGAAGCTTGGGCAACATCCTGATGTGCTTAAGGAGCTGGAACAACAGAAGTACTACATAGCTTAATTCACATAAACTGCTGATAATGAAGTGGAGCTGCCATAATTTGCTACTGATGCGTAGGTAAGGTAGTATTTCTTCTAAAAGCAATTCTCTAACCATTAGTTCTAGAAAAATCAAACTTGAGTAAAAATCTGAATAAATGCTCAAATCTATCTAGTAAATCTTTACAATGAAAAGGAAGTGTTCTTACAGTCAGTCCTTCAGCTTAACGAATTAGGTTTTTTTCCCCCCGTAGGATGAATGCAGTTAATTGACACTGGGTGGGAGTAAAAATGAAACACATTTATTGGAAACCAATGGATTTTATTTAAAATTCATAACAGTGAACAAAAACATATCCTAGACTGGTTGGCAGATCTTTAGAAAAGTTAAAGATCTAGGTCGTCCAAAATCGGTGATAATTTAAACTGGACTCGTTCGTCAAAAAAACCCAAAACAAACAACAAAGGAACATTCTGAAGAACTTTCTCTTCTACAGATAGTTTCCCTTTTAGGCTTGAGAGTTTTAATAATGGATTTGCTGATCTTGTACAAAATCCTTTAGCTGTTATATTGAGAAGAACATAGTCAATGTTTACAAAAAAAATTTATTCTTGTGAGAAAATGCACAAGAGGTTTGGGGGTGGTGGTGTGGTGTGTGTGTTTGTTTTTTTTGGTGTGTTTTTTTTTTTTTTAAAACAAAAACTTCTCTGTGTATCACACTCAAATCAAGTGCCACTTCACATTAGTAGATACAAGCAACCCTTCACACATTTTTTAGAAGTAATAAAATAGTTTCCATATAAATACAGACTTCTTGAGGGAAACTATCTTTGGCAGAAGCCCATTCTCCTTCAAACACTTCCCTTTCATTTCTTCAGATGAATATGATCTGTTCAGTAGGAAAGCATTCTTCGTTGTTTAGGACGTGTCTTGCAGTTGTAGCTACGTCATAAGAATGATAAAATGGAAAAATTCTGCTGTCTTTAAATAATTTTAGGCAGCAAAACACATTACGTATATCACAGATCAAGGCCGTGTCAGTAATGACTAAACTGACAGTAGATGCCCTCACCAAGTCACTAACTCAGAATGAGAACATTTCAAAATATCATCTCAGATTCCAACAGCAATATAAATTCTGAAACCATACATTCTTCTCCATATCACAGGCTTGAGACAGCAGAACAGAATTACTCCCCTCCAGTACAACTGTAAAGATACCAACAGAACAGTTCATTTTGAAGAATCAGACTGGAGCTCAGAGGATTCAGTGTATTGTACAAGTACATACATCCAGCATAAGCCATAGACAAAAAGGAGGTGTCTTTTCATAAAGGAGAGAGAACACACATATTTGCAAAAAAACTATCATGGATCGCAGAAAAGTTACAGTGAAAAAAAAAAAAAAAGAATTTTTGGGGAGGGATGTTTCCAAAGAACAATTGCTCTAAGAGCTTCCTTACAATCATGAATTTTCATAAGGTGAAAGTAATTTCCTGTATTTTTTGGCACTCTGTTGTATCAGAAGAGGTATCACAGACCGCATGAATAAGAGAAAAGGTCTTCCTGTACAGCATTAGTCATATTTAGGAGATGGTAGAACCCAAAAAGAAAAGGTCACTGAAGCTACAAAAAACCCCTTCTCTAGCCATTGTGCTTTATCGTACACAATGCCTTTAGATGTGCAACACGACTGCAAACAGGCTGTCTCCGATACAATCTGTTCCTATTTTTCTACCCAGTTGCTTTTAAGAGTCTTTGCCTTGTCCATGCACCCTCCCACGCCGCCGAGAGCAGGAAACAGCTGTATGCATATAAACTGCTGGGACACACAAGCAAGTTTACCTGATTTACAGCTTCTGCCTCCCCTATTTCCTGCCCCACGCATCAATCAGTTCAACATTTTGCACATTTATAAGAAGTTAAGAAAACAATCTGATTAATGAAAAAAAAAAAAAGGTTCGTTTCTGCAGTGATTTAAGGAAGCTAGGCTTCTCTAGTTTCTTATACAGCTCTTCATAAAATTGCAGTTAAGCCAAAGAATTCACTCTGGGAAATTTTAAGCAGTAATTGCAAAACACTTGGATAGCTGGGTAGCCAAGTCAGGTTGCTGGAACAGGTGTGAACACCATATGCACGGTCTGACAGATCTGAAGATGTCTGAATATGCCCTTCTAGCACAGAATTCAAAGACATCCAGTACTAAAGTCAAAATAGCTGTTTCCAGTCAAAACAACAAATCCCTCAAGCTCCAGAGTGTTTGAAGTTAAGAAAAGCTCAAAACATTAACACACACAAACCTGAAGGGGGGGGAAAAAAAAAAACAACACCACAACCAAAAACCAAAACCAACCAACCCCACAAAAAACAAAAACCAAACACTCAAACCCCCATACTTTAAAGATGATTCCCTGCTTAAGTCCTTTGTTATGTCCTATGGAAGCGTGGGTTCAGTTCCTGCTCCAAAGACCCCGCCCAGCATCTTAGTCTGAGTCCCAGAAAAGTTGGTGGCTTTTGGGAAGCACGCGGGCCATTTCAGTTCATCAAGCAGGCAGCACAGAACAACTGCAGGCAGCACCAACTGACTTGATGAATAACTTGTAATGTATTTAAATGCAGAAAAGATGGAAACTCCAGGTGTTCGGACAGTTTTGTATTAGTATTTTTCTATCAGAACAATTGTATTAACTGAACATTCATTTAGTTTTTCTTTTTTTTCCTTGTCATCCAGGGGAAAACACATAGCAATACTAATTAGATCTAGAAGTTAAGTTCATTTAGCTTTATAGGAAGCTGCCCTTGATTGTAATTTTCAATTCCATTGATAAATTATTATTTATGCAAAGCTGTCTCATGCTTTGGGTATTATACACACATACAAAGAAATATATGTGTGTGTATAAATATATGCATGTATATAAAAATATGCACAAGGTTTGAATCGTTCATCAGGTTAGGTTTTCCATTCAAGGCAAATTATTATCAAAATAAAGAAAAAAGTATCAGCTGCCCCTCCCATGTTGCACTATTTTCTTCTCCTGAAGACACTGACCATAAACAAGCTGGGTTTACTTTTTCAGCACAAATTCTTAGTGTTTCTCCAAAATCATCTAGCTGTTCAACTACATTCAAAAGCTGGCTCAGCACTTCAAATGCTCTCTTAGCCAGTTACTTCTGGTTCACTAGCATGACTTCCTATAGAAGTGGCAGCAAATATTTGCAATTAATTCATAAGATACTAGGAATATCTTTACACAGATTGACAGCTTCAATTGCACTGTTTTAATGGTTCTAGTGAAAAAATTAAGTAATTTTTTTGAACGTGGCAATTATTGAATTATGCTTGCAAGCAGCAAAATAGTGAAAGCCAAAGTTATTTATACTATATTTAAATACCTAAAGATAATCACATCATGGTGTGTTAACTTAAAAAAAAAAAAAAAAAACAAACAGAAAAGGTCCAGGTCAGATGTGTCAACCTTTTACAGGCTGGCGTGTCAAGAAAAACTGTGGCAGCTCAAGAAACTTCCTCAGATCAACTATGTTCATAGAGAATTGTTGAGCTTCTGTCTCTTCAGATTTAAAGACTCAAATCTTCTTGTATTTCCTGTTAGGGCATCTTTCCTTTAAAAAAAATATTCTAACAATTACTCATAAATAGTATTCTTAAAATACGAAATACATTATTTCATTTCAACCAGCGCAGTACTTAGATACAAAGCACCATTCTGCCACAGTCACAGCCAAGTATGTCAGTGAAGCATGTTTCTACTGACACTCTTTTTATTATTTTTAATTAATAGCCTATTAGTATGTTTCCCATTTGAAAGTTCTCTCAACAAAGCCTGATAGGACCATCATCTATTTTGTTGCCGATACAAACCAGCAAGCTTTTTTTTCTTTCATCCTCCTTGATAATAAATCAAGGTGACAAAATGCTGTCTTCCATCCATGGAAATGTTTGCCAGGACAGGGGGGGACTGGAGGAAGAGTGACCTCCGAGTTACAAATTTTACATAATTCAGATACTCCTTTTTAGTACACTAGAGCATAGTATAGACCATTAGTCTTCCTTAACTTCTTGCTCACCACACAAGAGTTACCACAAATGCTTGGATGATTCATTCTCTCGCTGCTAATCTCTTCTCCCTCTGCAATACATATCCTCTGAGTAACAGTTTTGCCAACTGGGACCAAGTGAAGGAATAAGAGATGCTGTTCCCATTGTTCAGCAGGATGAGTCACTGCACATCTGGGAACTTGAGGAATCAAGAAACACAAACAGAAGGCCTAAAATGAGCCCACAAGTTCCACAATGCAGCATTGCTATTGGATTATTTTTTTAAAATTATTATTATTTTTTTAAACTACCCTATCTGCAGTATAAAGTTTGGTGAAGCCAGAGAAAATAGTACAACTTGCTTAAAAACGGGACCAGTAGAAGGGAAGAAAGGTGAAATGTAAACATGTACTTTTGCTTCCTGAAATAGTGCTCTAAAGCACTTTTTATATGCCGGATTATTTTGATCACAGCATTCTCAAGGGGCAAAAGCCACAAAATTAAGAAGTTTTCATTCTCTATATCTTGTACTATATGAATGTCATCTTAACATTAGCTCCAAATAAGTCAGCAGGAAGATAACTAATTGAATTTAACATCTCTGTCCCTTCAGGCTAGGTTCACAGCACATAAGAAATCTCCCCACAGAAATATTGTAACTAATCTGGCATCACTTCCTTTGCCGTCGACAGCCTCATTGCAAAACACATGCAGAAAACACTTGGGCAGAGTTCCCAAGCAGCATTCATTTCATGAAAATAAATGCACAACAGATCATATGTGGATTGCTTTAAAACACCCATGGAAACTCAGTAATAAGACGTGTTCTGCAAGGCTAGAATTTATCCACTTGTCACTTTAACCCTCAGCCAGTTATTCAAAGTGACAGTTGGTCAGATCACAAATGACAGCGAAACATCCTATTGTCCAGTTCCCTAAAATAAAGGCCCACTTTAAACTTCTCCTTCTGAAAAGCAGTTCCTCCAACTCTCCTCTGAACTAAGAGACTTGAAAGGGGATCCTCTGTTCCAAATTGGCTTTTTTCCTTTCCTTGTCCCAAGGCCTTTTTGACATAATATTAATTTAGCCCTTCCTGATCATTCTGTCTCTAGCTGCTAAATTTAGAGTGCACAATTTAAGGTAGACCTGTCAGTCTTTGCTTGTTTCAGATGATAAATTAAACCACACAGGAAGGAAACATTATACTTCAAGGAAGCACATAATACAGATCTAACAAGATTCCCACAAATACAGCAAAATACACGGAGAAATGGAAACAGTAAGTAACCACCACAAACTACAGCTGAATCTGCTAGGTGAAAGCAACAGCGGGATCCGAATAAAAGAACAGCGGTGTTTGTATCCCATCCTCCATTCGGGAGTTGTAAATCATTCAGCGGCAGCACTGAGAAATACAGAGGAAATCCAGGAGACCCCAGAAAGAAGTTTGGGAATCTCCCAGCCTTTAACCTCTGAGATCTCAGATACACAAATGAGATGGACTTAAAGCATTGACACATAATTTCCTTATATAAAGGCCAACTTTGGATGAACTATTCCATTAGGACTGCCAGAATGCAATGATCCTGCTAACTTTCAATGCCAACTTGAAAGTGAAATCTTGGTTTTTCAGACAAATACCAAGACCTCATTTTTCCCGTGTTTCCTGGGATGTTGATCACCTGTTGATTTTAAGGGGTTTGACAGTTACCAAGGTGTTTTCTAGAAGATATCCAAAACAGAGGCCCAAGGGAAGAGCAAGGCTACGAGCACAGAAGTAGGATAAAATAACCAGGAGACTAGCATCTGAAAATGCTGGAGGCTACAGTAGGTCAGCCACGTTTTTGGGTACTGAGATTAGAACCCAAAGCCTCACCCCAAACCAGCAAAGAGAGACATAGGGAACGCTCTTCTTGGCGAGACCTACTGGACATAACGAGCAGGTTAATGTCCTGCCACCATGGTCCACGTATCCTTTGGAAGCAAGCACAGAGACACAGCTCCAGTTTCTGCAACTTGTTTTTGTCCAAGGGAAATAGTAGTCCTTTACAAACCCCAAAGACCCAGGGTTAAAACTCTTATGAGAGGCAACTGTAAACAAACAGTCCCTGTCCCCAAACCTGCAGGCTCTTCCAACAAATTACTTCTAAATCTGCACTTCTATTCAGCCTCACTGGCAACAGGGCATGGATCTACTACAGCCAAAAGCGTGTTCTCTACTCTGTGACAGCTGATGAATTCAGTATTATTTTCCAAGGAGATAAGCAAGTCTGTGCTTGCTAAGAATTCACTCAGAAGGATGCTGAAGTAACCTAAATTGCCCTGAAATACTGATGCCCATTCTACACTGTAATTCTGTTCTACAGATACACTACATCCTGTCTGGGCACCAAAATTTATTGACACAAGGCAAACATTAATTTTTCATTCAATCACCAGTTCCAAGGCAGAGACCAACCACTTCTCCTTATTTAAGCCATACAGAATTCTAACTATCAAATCTCTCTAATGTTATTTAACTTCCTCCTTAACAGGAGACTGAGCTACTGGCTCCCATCCAGCGACTCCAGTGCTTATCCAAGTTGCTGCTATCTGTACCCTACACACATACCAGCTACAAAAAAGTACCGTTTGGTTCCAAGCTGCTTCTAAAAACTACCTCTTCTTTCTACTGCTTAATCATACAGCGTAGGTACCAGATGTTAAAGTTTGAAAATATTTTAAAAATCCATTATTTCTCAGCTCAGTACGAACAGGGAATGCAAAAATCTGTTTGTCCAAGTCAGGGTGGCTTTCTATAAACTCATCCTATGTGACACACTGGCCAAATTGTATGCTTTACAGCACATGGATAAAAAAAATAGGCAATAAATATTTATTTAGTTTTCCCCAAAAGTCTAGGCTTCTCTGAGCTCCCACATCAGTGATAGGAACTGTAGATGCCTGTGACAGAGTGAAATTTTAGCCTTACAGCTAAGAAACTGTCTTAACAGGAGCAGAGATCTTGTGGTGAAAGGTAACTCCTATACGTCTTGGCTTTTCCCAGCAATTAAATACAGCAACGCTTTCCAAAAGCTCTGCAAGGAAAAAAAGTTACATTTTTTTCTGAAATTCTAGGTGTTTCTGCATCAACAGGACATAGATGAGAAGTTACTCTTGATACTATGTTAACAATTCTGTCCATTTGTCTCAAATATGCACACTAGCAATAGTGCCTCAAGGAGGAAACAAATTTTCTTTCAACAGAGGAAGACAGGCTCATCCTACACTATAAGCTTCAAGAAACATTAACAGAAATCCCTGTAGTTTTGATTTTACTCCTACTTACTGTCTCAGAGCTCTTCCTGTTTCACAGATTTGCAATGACTGCAAGAAAAGCAGGTGCAAACAGCAGAGGAAACAGTAGTGGCCACAAACAAAACAAAGATGCCCAGAACAGTTAAATTATTGCCTTTTTTTTAAAAAAAAAAATCTAGAAAAACCCTTAACCAGCTATACTTGCACATTAGCTACAGTCATTTAGCATCTCCCAGCCTTCGCTAAGTAGCGGCTAGCAAGATTCAAGGAGTAGATGTAAGGGGATGTATACTCAATGCATGTGGAAGAATCACGGTTATGTTTAAACAACAAAAAAAGTCTGATTACTGTATCCAAGATCAGCAGTGTGCCCAGCTCACACACGCTCATCCTGGCACGAGCAGACGACAGACCTAGTCATAAGCACTCCATGAAAGGATTCCTTCCTGTTTCCCTGCCAACTGCCTAAGCGAACGCATTGTTTAAAATTGCTGCCAGAACCCTTTAATCTCAGACACCGGAGGTTCTCCGTGAAGTTGAACTAACGCACGCCAGCTCAGCTTCTCATTCCAAGCACAGTCGGCTAAAACACAGAAGAGAAGGCAACTGAAAGCAGCAATTTTGCCACAGTTGAAAGAAAGTCCTGAGCTGTAAATGGAAGGATGGATCCAAGACCCTGGCCAATCACTAGCAAATTATCCCATTTATTCTCAGTGGGCAGCTGCCGTGCAAAAATGGGTACTTCCAACTAACACATCAGTATTTAGAAGCAACTGGATGTTTTTTCAAATCATGAGGAATGATGCACAATCACGTTATTATGTGACCTTAGTCCCATGCTTTGTTCTCAGCAGCTCAGTATGCAAACCTGAAACTTGCTTTGTTTACAGAAGGCAGCTGCAGAACTAGAACAGACATTGACAAAAAAAAAAGTTACCTTATGAATTAGTCAGCACTGCTGACTAGATTATCTGATCAAGACTAAATCACAAGTTTACCAGTGAGTTTCCCTTTCAAATCTTATCAGATCAAGGGATGGGAAATAAATATCTTAGATCTCGTGGGCTGAAAAAAACAGCGAACACCAGGCATGAGAGAATGTTGAGCTTGGACTTTTCCATGGCAGGTGGCCAGCTGGAAAGCTTAGCAACTCAAATGCATTTACAACAGGCATAACCTTGAGTATCTCGCAGAACGATGCTTCCTGCTCCACTTCTACACCAAAGCATTTGTTGCAGAGTGCCCTAATGCTCCGCGTTCTGGGGAAAGATCAGCTCAGACACATTTTACTGAAATTTGTCTATGCCTGTTGTTAAGGTGACTACAAGGATTGGAAAAAGAGCCATTTATCACTCACATTTATTTCAAAATTTAAAAGAGATTTTCTCATTTTGTCTGTATGTATACAACCAGGATGTTTTCAGATGTGATGTAGACTAAAATGATGGTCTTGCAAGATTCAGAAAGCTGCTCAGCATCTGAAAGTCAGGTTTTAGGTGGAAATCAGACTAAGGTAAAATTCAAGTTAAGTCTTAGTTGCACTCAGGTGTGCTATTTAAGTTTGATTCCTATAAAACCAAGCATGTAGGCAGTAGAGTGCAGGAAAAAAAAAAAAAATCTACCTTGCTTACATTACTCTGAAGTTTTTCACAAGCACAGTGCACCGAGCCTCAGCACTCAGCAGGCTCAGCTACAGAGAACACAAGGCTTTCAAGTCTGGGGGATTCCTCGAGCCAATTTGTGTCGCATTTTCAAAAATCATTTGCCCTGGAAACAAAACACTTCTTTTTCAATAATAGCTTGGTATTTGTTAATTCTAAGAAACTGACCAACTTTGAACTGTGAAGTGCACTGTTTCTGCCAGCTGTTACTGTGCTCCCTTTCCTAGTGGCTGCTCAAACCAGTGGAATTCCAGGACATATACTAGCTTGCTCCCAGCACTGAGAAGCTACTCAACATCTCCCATTCACCCACTTACACTGAGACTGGTATTGCCTTCCACAAAGTCTGACCTTCACATGCACCTGTAAATCCCCTAGATCACTAGTGACCTAGTTGTCTCATGTCATACGCCAAAAACATTTATTTCATTAGTTCACAGCTGTACTGTGGGTTCATAAGAGAGGGTTTCACCCAAGAAGTGACTGCCCTCCCTATAACCTCATCTCTCCTGCTCCGCTGCCAGTGACAACACCACATGTCGAGTCCAGCAGATAAGCGATAGTGAACCTCACAGCCTTTGGTGATCTGAAATAAACTTCAGTTTCCATTCACAATCAAGTCAAGTTTTCTCTGTGATCTAGTTTACAGTCACTATCTCAAATCACTTATTTATTCACATCCAGTCACAACACAATCAATTATTTCAAATATTCTCTCCCCTACTGAAGATTGTTTCAACATGAGAAGGGGAAGTTCTTCCAAACTTGCACTTAAACCTTAGCATGATTGATACTTTAGTATGAGGATTTCAAGTAGCCTAAACTTCTTTTTATTTCATTTCAGAATTTGTTCTCTTTCAAAACATTCTGCATTGCTTTTCTTGCATTTTTCACTTCAATCCATCCTAGCACACAACTCACATAGTTACCTTCACTTATGAAACCAAAATTGGAACGGATTTACCTGAGCTGAAAATTAAAGCTGTTCAGGTAGTGATTCACTAAAGGATGAAACATCCCTGAGCAAAGGCTCCAAAGGTGAGACGGGGTTGGTAACTGCATGAACAAAAGCTGTATTAATGTGCAACGCCATCCTATTTTCATGTGCATCTACGGCCAAGTGCTTTGACAAAGTCCTCAATCATTACAAAGCTACTATCTTGAAGATCAGGCTTATTAGAAATGACTCACTTGCGGGTTTTTTTCCTCCATAGTAATGGTGAAGTCTTGTATCAAATAGAAAGCTTTATTTTTATTCACCCTCACATGCATCTGCTTTATACAAATTAGCCACTATAAACATCTTAAAATAAATCTAAAGATGAAATAAGCGATTTGAAATAAGTGACTTAGCTTCCATTCTTAAGGCCTCATCTACACATGTAAATTAATCAAACCACAGTGGAAACTGAAGTGGGTTTAACAAACTTCTACATGCTGTTGAGCATACTAGTCCCACCCCCCCCAAATAATCCTAATTAAAGCCCCAGTCACATCCTCCTGAACTGCAGAGGGGGAAACAGCCCAGCCATGTGGAAAGCCATCCAAACTCCTTGCAGCCTCCAATGCATGTGCTGGACTGGGAGAAAGAAGACAGAAAAAGAGGATGTAGTAGGAGGTTCTTCGCCTTCCTGCCCACATCTCACATCATTACTGATTCAGCACTGTACTCTGACACATCTAGTTTCAGTCTGATCAGAGTCTTAAATACACAGAATTCAGAGACAGAATTAAATGGGAAAGAGTTCCACCAATAAACCACTATTTTTTTCAGTTTGAGATTTTACTGAGTTTTCCAAAGCAGAATTAAGTGAATATCAAGGAAAGCAAGTCAAATTAAGAGGCTTTGGGGGCGGGGTGAGGAGCGGACCTTCTAAGGACAAACACCAACAGTTTGTTCAGGAGTAAAGCCAAGTGAAGCACAAGTCTGCCACAGTCTGAACTGCAGGAATCTGTGTTGTATACAGAGGAGACATTTGAAAGGTGTCAATAAATTACTTCTCAGAGCAACATGTTTTCCACTTTCTCAAACAGAAAATCTTGCATGATGTTTCCAAGAAGTTTTCCTCCCCTCCCCCAAATACTAAATCAATAAAACAGCGAAATAGGTTTACTCTACAGATCCGCTTTAAGTATAGCTGCAAACTAATGAGAAGGTGGAGACCGTGCTGCCTCCTGCCTTTGTAATAGGAAGCCTTCCCAGCTAGTGCAGGTTCAGAAAAAGCAGAGTACTGCACTAACCTTACTCTTCTCCTTGGAGAAGACAACTTAACAGCTCTGCTCCTTCCATTAGTGTTCAATTATCAGCTGGTCAGTTTGCGGCAGTATGGAGCCTCGAGAGATTTTTCTGGAACAGTATCATGTTCAGATGCACCCTTAAATCATCTGTGAATGAAAACCTCCACTGTCGCACAGCTATCATTTCACATGAACTCAAAAGCCAAAAGTCAAATACTGTGTTTCTTCCCTCGCTCCGCTTACCACCTCCTCTGCACTCAGTACCTGTGAAACGGAGCCTTGACTTTGAACAGTATGCAAACACTTCAAATACTCCAATAACTTGGAACACAAGCATTTTAAAAACTAAACATCATCCTCGAGATACAGGCATCTTATTTTAGCATCAAGAAATATTTATGGAGGAAAGGAACCATTTCTTGGATAACGGATCAGTGAAATAAAGACACTGCCACCATTCCTTGGCAAACACCAGGTGAAGGGGACTCGTGATCACCTGCGATGCCAGCTGCTTGCTCCTTCACCGGCACCACAGCATGTCACCACCTTGGCTGCGCTTAGTCAGTCACAGGGTTGCACTCTGCCTCAGAGAAGCTTCCCAATTTACAGCAGAGCTTCCAAAAAACAGTTGTGCCAACATAAGCAAGAGCATAGTGCAAATCAGAACTCCCTAAACCACTGTTTCCTATTGCTCACCGTGATTATCACAGAACTACAGCCCAAGTCAAGCTCTATCCTTGCATGACATGTTGAGTAAAATGCTTAATGTTTTAAGGCAGAACAGGCTGGTTAGGGAGACAGCAGGAGCAGGGCAAGATAACAGAAGAAAAGTCAGTTAGAGAAAATTACAACCTTTTTAAGAAGTCATTGCAAAAGGATCACGGTTTGAATAGCTAGCAAGAACACAACATCGCCCGCTGAGTAAGTTATCGCTACCTAACTGTCCTACCTGCATTTTCCTTTTCAGCTTTCTGCCAGGTCCTGTCCTTTAAAGAACACAGGCTCATTAAACATAATTCGCTGTCAGTGTGACAAGTTAAGAACAACTTCAAATATCTATTCTCTTCAGTATAAAAATCTTGAAAATATGCCAGTAAGACTTCCTCATAAGAGCAGACCCGTTTTTTAATGTTTTCCTTATTTGTTCATCTGTGCTCGTTACTTGCTCTTGATCCTACATAGCTTACTATACACTAGGATATTCAGGAAAGCTTGAAAGCATTCATTACCCATTATCCTGTTAAATTCAGTGGCCCCTTTGAAAAATCCAAGCCTTAACCTCTTACTGTTCTTTCACAAAGGAAGATTTTAGCGCATTTTGAAAGACACTAAGCTCACCCTTGCTTGCTATCCCAATTCTAGGTGGAGAGGATAAGGTCCAGTACCAATAGGAAAACGCTGAATTACTACAGGGAACATACAAATGAGGTGCAAAAGGCTGACTTGTAAAACTGGAAGTTTTAAATGCATCATCAGCACTGCTCTTCTGAGCCAGAGTGGGCCACCTCCACCAGGGAGACAGGCTTAACAAACTGGTCACCTCTTCTTTTGCAGTACGCCCCCCACCCCCTTTGTTTATTTATTTTTGCCTAATTTCCTGAACCCAGCCATAGGGCAGAAAACTGCTAATATAGCACACAGCAAGTTGCAGGAGCCCTCTATTTTCTTTTAGGCAGCTAAGCCAGTCCTTGCTGGATCTTCAAGTAGCACACGTAGCTTTAATACATCAAAATTTTTGAAAACACGTATCATGGGAACACAAATACAGCAGTCTCCATTTCAACTGCATCTTTGAGATTGAAGGGTTGAAACCATTCTGAAAAGTGGAGCCCCTCCACTAGAAACAATATTCTTTGTTTTTAGACCTCAGTGTAAACAGATAAATATTAACATAAGTGTCTCTGCATAAGGCTGGTATTTTGTTGCAACTAGAATAAAAGCTGTCCTCGTGTGCTACCATGGTTTTAACCTCTGCATATGCTCATTACTTAATATATGAACTCTCTCCTGCTTCCACCAAATTTCAGTAGGAACTGTTTATTAGACTCCCTTAGTCATACAAAGGGCACACGTTTAAGTGTACTTAACTTCCTCAGATTTCTGGAAGATGTTCTCATCACTGAGAATCTCTACCGAGACACTAGTTGCCAATTTTGAAGTCTCTTGAATTATTGAGATCCATTAGAAACTTTCTGAACACGGAATTTAAGCACCATAATCAAAAGCTAAAGGCTGCTGACTGGGTTAGATTTGCCTCTGCCCAGAACTTTCCTGCACACTAGAAAGGGATAAAGAGATTACTCCAGTGGTTTTCAGCTGCAGTTGGGTACTGGCTCGGACAGCCTGAACTGAAAGTTTCCTTCCTTGTTTCTCACAGCATGTGCCAGCATTTCTTGATGGGAATGCAAAGATTAATTACAGCTGTACTTGCTCTGAACAAATCCTTATATTCAATACAGTCCTACAAGATTTAGAGTAGCACTAATTAGGGCTTAGAACAACAATTCTGCAGAGACAGACATACTATTTTTTCTAATTATTTTATGCATAATAAAATTAAAGCTTCTTTCCAGAAGCAGGGTGGCATCTATTCTCAAGAGTTGGGAGCCAAAAGGACTTTTTCTGGTCTAAGAACACTAGATTTTGTGTTTCAGTGCTATTGCTGCAGGTAAGACATCAAATCATAACTGCTACCACACGCATACAGAGTGAGGCAAGGATGAGTACAGTGTTTATTCTGTAAATCTTTTGGGACACCCACACAGTTCTCTAATGGGCTCAAGCACTAAGAGATAAAGACAAAAAAGTTTGTTCTTAATAAAATACAAAAGTAAAAATAAATCTTAACCAGAAAAGTGGCAATCGTTAGGCAAGATGCAAATTCTCATAGTGAACTTTCAACATGGGAGCTGTATCTATGAAGTTGTTTCTCTCACTCGCCTTAACCACACCAAAAATACAGTCAAGATTTATTGGCATCCAAGGGTCAAAAGCAAAAAGTCCTACACGCAGCCTTACACAGTACCATAAAACTACAAAGCTTTTTAATCTACCTCCAAGAACCTAAAAGTTAAGAAGTAAGACCACAAAAAGTCTGAATTTCAGCCTTTTGGTATCCCTAGACAGCTGGGCATTAATGAACTGCATTAATGCACTGTACATTTTACAGACCACAGAGGTGATTTTGACCTAAGTTTTTGATCTTTAAATAAAAAAGGAAAAATTGTAGAGTGCCGGGAATTCACTCTTTGGAGTACTAGAGCAGCCAGTAGCACAGATCTTTTTATTCAGCATCCGTCTCAGTTCCCATATGGTTGGCATATCAATTTCTTGTTATCCACTTATTTATTATGTATGACCTGCTCATTACTTTCCAACTTATCCTCCCAATTCCATGCAGGCTACATTTCATACAGCTGTTGCATTTTGTCATAATCTAAAGCCAGGAGCAATTCATGGCAGGAATCCTTTTATTTTTCCACAAAGCATTTAGTAGAAAGGGCTTCAATCCTTGGTTGAGACTTCAGGTAGGTACTGTAACAGATTGCTATTCTCTAACACTTTTCCATTTGCCTTGTTTTGAAGAGGTCCAATCTGTTTCTCATTTTTTCTCTCCAATAGCAGAAAGTATTTAAGAACAGCTAATAACCATTTTACCCATCACATAGCTTTCTGTGGATGGTTCTGCCTGAGAGAATCGCTTCTCTTACTGACAAAAGGTAGCGCACAAGTGGATTTTGCTGGAATTCAGAATGATTTGCAGCGTAGAATGATTTATGACCTTTGATTCTCTAAATGGTTTTGAATCCAGCCTACTTTAAATGCAAGCTCTCCTCACCTCTTGCTCAGTGGCACTTAAAGCAAAACTGAGATTATCCAGTGAAGCATCCCTTGGTGTAGGTGACAGACAAGGTGTTGTGAAGGCATCCTCAGCTCTGCCTCCTGCTCCAGCTTAGTCCTGAACTTGAATCTCGGTGACTGTCAAGACACACTAGTGCTGGAACAGCCAAACACCATGCTGCTCAAGGAGTTCTTCTGGTGGCAGCAGGCCCATTAACATATCTCATTTAAGCATTTATTTTTAGAATACTGCAAATATAATAGGAGACTGAGCATTTAACTTCTGTAGATGCAAACTGACAAACTATACAGCAGTAGCCAATATCCACAGAGTTTTGTGCAAAGGTTTCCAGCTGCATTTTGCTTTATGTTACCTCTCAATTTTTAATAAAACCCAAACTATAACTCACTAACTCTCACCTCCTTTAACAAAATGCCATTTTTGTTTCAGAGTTCTTACTTGAGACTTTGATCCGAAAAAAAAATTTCCTATTTGGTCTTAGAGACAGGATTAGAAGCCAGGGACCCCAACTGCTAAATCTTCTTACTACACACCAGCCACAATGCTTTGCAGTATTATACTTAAACAAGCAATTAAACTTCTTTTGCTGTACAAAGATGAGTCAAACTCCGTAACTTGACCATAAACTTTTGAGGTCTTGGGATCAGAGGACAGAACTAGGACTAAGAACTTAAATCTGGACCTCTGGCACTTGATTGCCACAACACTGGCATAAAGCATTACTTATTTACCTGAAGAAAAACATCTCCGTAACTTACCCTGCTGTATGAGTCCAGAGCAGGGTATCATCCAAGCCCCACAGATAAAGTCCACGAGCTAACGATCTTTTAAGTTAATATGACATCTTACTTCAGATTAAGCCACTGTTTCAGAATTCTACCATAAAAAATCAGATTATAATAGACTATTACCATTACTTTTATAACAACAAACAAGTGGCAAATTAAAGGGAAGACTTAGGTTATACAGCACCATCATTCCTTAAGTGTAATAGCTAAATTCAAACAGGCCTATTTACCATCCACCACTTCACAATTAGCTTTTTTTTTTTTAAAAATAAGTTTTCATGTAACATTGTTAGATACAGATGTACTTTACTTTCAGCATCAACACAGTGTAATTACAAAATACCAAGGCTCAGCAACAGCAAACATGAGTTTCTGGTTTGTAGCACTACTGTCGATCTACTGTTTTCAAAAAAAATTTCTGGGTCAGTGGAATGTCCCATCCAGTGCTAGAAAAGAAAAATATCCATGTAACTTCCCCAGCAATAATTTAGTTTCATAGCAGTTCTGCAAACTAGAAATACCCAAGAAAAGCTCAAAAGTAGTTTGGCAAAGAGTTGCCACCAATTATGTGCATTAAATGCTAACAAGATTTCCCATGCTGGCACTTTGAACAGTGTGGTTATTTCCTTTATACATCTCACCAGCGTTGGTCAAGCCCCAATGGATTTCACTGATGAAATAGGGGAGTTTCACAGCTCCTTAAAAAGAAAAAAGTCATCCTTACAGAATAAGCAACATTCATAGCCTCTTGTGTAAGCTCATATTCAAACAGTAGTTTGCAGAAAGAAGGGCTCATTTTTGTGTTATGGCCAATTGTATAAGCTGGAGTTGATTTGATGCTCGGTATTTCCTCGAGAGGAAGTGCATTACGTCGATACCAGGCACAAGTACTGCTGCATTTCAGTGCTGTGGCATTTATGATGAAAAGAGTAAAATGCTTAGAAACATGCTTTTAAGGCTACTCTACTCTGCCCTTGCATCTTAAAGACAAACGATCAGTTCAAAACTTTTTACTTGGATCCTTAAGAAATCTCTATTGAAGTGCACAGAAGAGTTCTGACAAAATAGAGCCCACTCCTGTAGATTTCATTTAACATGCCACTTCAAGAGTCACTTCTCATGTCAAGTCAGTACTCTGCTTTGCTGCCCAACCTCTCGATTCACTTGGCTTGCAGAGGCAGGCAAATGCTGCCACATAACCTCTGCACGCCACAGCAGCTGGTATACAGCCTAACTCCCGATCACCTTACCTTACTGCCATACCTAGTATTTCTGTACCAAAATAAAGCCATTTAAGCAAGTTTGTCCACTCTGTATCGAGAGCTGGTGGGAATGACTGGTGCCTTGCCTCCATACTGCCCAAAGCACACAGCTGGCTGCCTAGGAGGCTTTGAAGCCCTCAGCTCCTTGCATGAGGAGAATGGAGCAGCAAAGCTATACCAAGGCAAGGAGCAGGCTGTTCACTGGGCATCATTTCCAGCGCACTATCTGTTCTGGCAGGCATAATTTAACCACTTTGATTTATTTCAAGTGTTCTGCTTAGAGGAAAAATAACAGTTAATTCATAGGAGAATGATTCATGTCGTATTACAAATATCCCCCAAACCCCCATACCTCAAAACACCCAGAGAATGGTGAATCGATATAAAAGAAACAGTCTTTAAAACACTTTCCAGAGTCTTCCCACATCCAAGGCTCCAGCAGCTCCTAGTATTTGAAGCATTACTGGAAGTGTTCCATACAATTCCCTGTGCAGAGATCTAAAAATAGCTATGGACACAGTAGTAAGTTTTTGTCTATATTTGCAGGCCCCTTACTTCCCTCTCAGGAACCACTGCTTCCCATTAATGCTGACATTTTTATTTCTTTTTTTTTTTTTAAGAGGAACTATTAAAACTTAGAAATTCTTTCAACAGTGCAGTGAACACCAATAATAATAATTAAATATAAAATTATAATTTAGTGGTGGATTGTTAATATATTCTGTATATTAAGAATAACTGCCTTAAAACAGATGCCTTTTGCAGCCTCCTCAGGTGGCCATGCTCTTCTGTATGAAGAAGGGCAGGTATCTGTAAACCCAAGCCAGAAGCTGAACTGGCTGCATGAGAATAACTCAGCACAGATGCCTTCACTGCAAGTAGGCTGTGGAGTTCAGAGTAAATAGCTCCATTAATCCTGAAGAGATGAGAATATGACTTGTACCACAGGAGAAGTTCAGGAGCTCTTGAAATATGTAGTTACAGGCTAGAAAGACTTGGTATTTTGAAGGGAAGCAGTAAGAATCATTCAAATAAAGATACTGCTTTCACTAAGAGTAGTTAGGATAAAGATTAAAAAAAAAACCAAAACCCCAAAACAGTATGCATGTTTAAAAAAGCCAATCTAATAAAACAATGTCAATTTTGTTTAAGAATTGATGAAGTCAGATGATGGCCTTTGCAGATCTGCTCATTGTTAGCTGAAACTCTGTAACAGGGCTGGCATGCAATATATATCTGTTCTGACCATGACAAAAGTATAATTTTCTTGCCCAACAAGCTCTGTTTGTCCAATCTTTACCCACAATGACATGAAGCAGGCCAAGCTGCAAGAAGTCAAAAGAAAGTAGCTAACTTAGCTTCAGATTATGTGTTTGTTCTGGACACATTAAAACAAAAGTGAATGGCTTCTCACATTCTCCCACTAGTGACCGGGGAGGAAGAAAAAAAAAAAAACCAACAAAACAAAAGTCACCTGACCAAAACAATTCCTCTGTTGGCCTTAATCTCCATGATTTGTGACATAAAAGGAAACCTCATTTACGGGTGCAAAAAAGCTTGCAGATTACTATACATGCACCTGAACTCCCAAGTATGCCCAAATACTTGTTATTAGGCTCAAACTGAAGAAGCTTCCACCCTTCCAGCTAAATTATAACTGAAATCCCAACGTCCTTTCTGAGAAAGCCATTCAAAATAGAATCTGTCTCCACCTGCTGGCAATGAAGAATTAACACCCAGTTGCCCAAACTACCACGGGGGCAACCTCAAAAGAACAAATGCTACAGGACATTGGAGACACATGATAAATGTATTCCTTTCTAACATACAGACAGAAGACGGGGTAGGATAATGAGGGCAAGGGAGAAGAGAGAAGAATCACATACTAATTACAAAGGAATTCCTATTCTAGTAGTTAAAAAACGAGGACAGAGACGTGACAATGTAACCAAACATACAATGAAGCTTTTGTCCCCAAACTACTTGGCTTGCATACAAGGAACAGAGGAACTTGGGTCGGTGGGGACAGGCTGGGGTGGGGGAAGAGCGAGAGGCTGATGTTTGTGAAAAGCAAGTGAAATTGGTTAGTCTGCTTTAAGAAAGACGGTGAAGGAAAAAAAAAGGCAAAAAAAGCACCCTGCTATTGTAGAATCCACCCACTCGCTTCTGAAAGGCTCAAAGACCCAGACAGGGATTTCCAGCCAGCACTTCCAGGCACTGAATGTGAAGCAGAAAACACTCAAATGCCCAGAGGCAGCTTCTGTGGTCCCAGGGAAGAAGCTTTCACACTGTATGAGGTTATGGTCAGAGCCATTTTCTTTCAGCAAGTTTGCTACTGCTGAGTCAGTCGTTAAGCTTAGCATTACAGCCCATAGAAGACACCTGTAAGCCACAATTTTCAGCTCTAGTTAACCCACTAACATTTTTCCTCTTTATATTTCTCCAGGAAGTTGTGTGACTTAGTTTAAAAATAGAGCGTTCAAAAGCAGACCAATATAATCCTACAGCTTCAAAGCCAGAATAATAACAATAATAATAAAAAAAGAGCTGATGTTCAGTTCACTGTAAGACCAGGGTGAAGAAAATGCAAGTGCTGAGCAAGGTCATTATTTTAAACACTGTCCAGAAACATTCCCCAAAATCATAGTAATGTAAAGCCTCAAAATTTTTGTCATGATTTAAAAACTATTATGAAGACAAAAAATTCAGTTCAAACCAAGTATATTCCATTTAGTAGCTCACTTATACTAAATAAGAAAGGGAGTGCTGATGCAGAGGTTTCCTTTAGCCTTAGTTAAAAGCAGTTCAGAACAGATTTATTTTCTCAGAGTCCACTATATCTGGCTTCTATTTATTTACATAAGTCTATATCCAGCAAGGGTTTAAACTAAATGAATGTATGGGTTTATAAACATCATATGCAAGTATAAATAAGGCATCTCCTTAAAACACCTGCTTTCTTTAAGAAGTGATGCACGTTTTAATTTATTTTTTTAAAGAAATTTTACTGCTGTTAATCCCCATGTACTCGGGGAATCAGACTTCTGCTGAACCTAGAAGCGAGGCGTGGAAACTTGTTCAAGCTATTAAGGTCTTAATAACTTGTTTAGTGACCAACCCAAAAGTAACACTTGTATCCTTGAGAACAATCTATTACATTTTAAAAACTCTTATGCAGTAAGTGTTTTTTATTTACAATTGAGGTACTTTATAAACTCCTGGTGATGTAGTGTGCACAGTAAATTAACAGCACCCAGGATTTTCAAGTTCTTAGTGCCACAGATGCACTCAGGGGGACTGAGTGACACAGTATTTCTGTAGTACATTGTATTGTTACACTATTGACAAGTTATCAGGTCTGGTGCCTGTAGCAGTTTCGGTTGCCCCAGTAAGATTAAACAGGTTATACGAATGTCATACAAAAAGAAGCACGATAGAACGATAGCATGATGTTGAAGATGACAGCGTATTAACTGATCGCTTGCATGCCAGTATGCTTGGCTTTTGTAGGGCTTTTTTATTTTTTGGTATTTCCTGTTTAATCCTCAAAGCCAGAGAATGCAGAGGTAGGCCTTCTAGTCTCGGAATGCTATTTATTCAACAAACCGGACTTCTTTTTTTCCAGTTTGATGCAATTTTATTGCTAACCAGTAGAGGAATGAACCTCCCACATGATCCCAGTCTGAATCTCTCCTTAAAAACAAACCCCATGCTTGATCATAGCATTTCCCAGAAAAAAAAAAAAAAAAATCTTAACAGGCTGCCGATGCAATTATTGCTTATTATACTGGATTCTCTTAGTAGTTGTCTCATGTTAAATTCAGGTTCCCTATGGCACGAACCATCTTTTTATTCCACATTTGAACAGTGCTTAGAACAGCGCTTAGAACAGCAGAGTCTTAGTCTGCCTACAGACACCAGGAATTATGCATCAACCAATCCACCTTCTCTCCCCCCCTGCACATCCTCCCCCTGTCCCCAGCAATGCAACATGGAAATCGTTACATTTTTAGCCTAAGGAAATTAGGTTCATACAATCATCCTGGGGCAATTTTACCTAGTCATTTTATTTACTCTTTAGACATTTACCAGTCTCAAGATACTTCAGAGACAGATGTCAAAGGTGCAACAACAAGGCTCAAATAGGCATCTTATTAGCACAGAGAGATGAGCACCTAAGGGCTGCAACATGAGTTTAATTACAGTATTAGACACTAGAGAACCCACGCAGAGGAGCGGCATGAGGAAACAAACTATGAGAATTTCACTGCCGAATTTCTCTAGTTTTTCTATAGCTATATTGAGTTCCTTTCTAAGAGTCTAAGGGCGACTATACAAAGCCATGTTTCTAACCTCTAAGTCCTCTAATTAAACTTTGATAATATATCCAGGCATGAAGAATTTCACCTTTAACTGCCCCCCTCCCCCCCTTTTTTTTTTTCCTCCAAGAAGAGCTGAATGAAGTTTAGGGACAGAACACCCAAACCAAAGAATTTTGCCTGCAGATTAAAGCATAGTTAATATGTTAATATCATAACAAACATTAGAATAATTAGGATACCACCCCATATCATATTCCAAGAACTAGTAACTGTGGTACTAGGTTGCGTGGACCAGTACCTCGTTTCACTGAACAGAGAAG
>VZSZ01007750.1:767959-781299 GCA_013398815.1 Ibidorhyncha struthersii | reverse complement strand
AAAAAAAAAAAAAAGCATCTGTCTTGTACATAGGAAGAAAAAGCAGTGGATTATGAACAGCTGTCAGAAACATATTCCATACCAGAAGTGCAGCTATTTTGGCACAAGAGCATGAAACCCTAATAACAAGAAAGCAAGGAGGATAGCACATTTTTAAGCTCACTGTCATCTTTCAGTTGCTTATCCAAGTTTCACTTGCAGACGCCAGGATGAAAAGAAACAGTCAAATAGCAGCAGCCGGAATGGGTGTTGCATTCACTTCAAAAGATCTGCATGCAGGAATAGTTTGCCAGTATCAATATAGTGCAAGCTCACAGGACTGGAAAGTTACAAATTAAGTGTGCCTTCATCAGTGACCTACTATGAACAGACCTACTGAGCTGCTAAAATATTTTTAGTTCAACCAATTCCTGCCTTTTTTGGTTCCTCTTGCTCTTCCAGTTTATCCAGTCATGTGCACTTTTCCACTCCCTCTTACTGCCATGTAGTTTTTCAAGTTTGGCTCCAATTACCACTTGTTTCTGCCGCTGAAGAGCTCAGATTTACAGCATTACTACAAACAGCTCATATAATGGCTAAGTCTCGCACATAGCGAGCAATCTTTCAACTGAAGAGATATTTATACAGCAGGGAACTTTCCTCCACCCTCCATGAAGATGGATGTACTCACCAGCTGATACTCGCTCCGACGGCTGAAGGCTTCCTTGATTCCGGAATCCCTCCACAGCGCGCCCAGTGCAGGTACGTACAGCTGGAAGGTGGCAGGCTCTATGGGCATTCCAGCTTTGTTTTCAAAAGCCATCAAAAACATTCCATGCTTCTCATTCTCCGTGTACTGCCAAGGGATCCCCAGTTTGTCCCGTGCATCAACCAGAACCCTGCAGCCCTAAAGAACGATTCAGATAAGAAAGTCAGTGATAAAAAGATTAAAGTGTAAAAGAACCAGGATTTGGAGGTACTTGAATGTGGGGTTTTTTGGACACTATTCTGGTGAGACTGAACTCAGGAGAGGATCATAAAGATTGTTTATTGCAACATCTCCAGCAGAAGTAAGACAGAAAGAGCTTGCTTGTGTAAGTAACTTAACCCGAATATATTTCTCCAGGTGCAAAAAAAAAAAAAAAAAAATACTAGCAGCAACAGCTAGTTGCAACAAGCAATACAGCCAACGGATAATAAAAGTAAACATCAAATGCATAAGAAAAGCATCTGGGAACTTATGTATGAACACAGTGTATATTCTGGTGACGCAAAGTATATTGAGCATCAAAAATTGATGAAACTTAGTAACTTCCAGTGCTGTACGCATCCACCAAGTCGGTAAATGCTTAGGTAAAAGAGATAGCAATACCAAACTAGCAAGATCTAAAAGGCCTGTTGCTGTAAAGTACAATTTTGACACAATCTACTTGGCTGCTACATAACACAGCTATCCAACTTTACAGACTCCTTGAAAACTTGCTGTAAATGAGCATCTCCTGTTAAGACACTTTCATCCAAATGGTTACCTCCAACACAAAAGCCCAGTGGCAAGAGGACTGAAGACATCACATTCATTTCAAGCTACCAGGCTCAGTAAAGCAGGTGCAGTTTTCCCATCAGCATCAGCTCGCTTTTTGGAATTTGCCACAAATTTGCTAAGGAGTCATGACAGGTAAGTGTGGGCATTCTAATTCTGGAACAAAAACCTGGAAGGAAAGTGATCTAGTTCTTAAATTTAACACAGGATTACTGAGACTGCTTAATTTCACATTTTTCAGTTTTTAATGGAAACTTAATTTCATATTCATGGCAACAAGACAAACACATGAGGTTAAATAATTTCGAAAAACTTCCAGTCTTGAATCGGACCACAGCTATACCAAATAGTTTCAGATGGCCAACAGTTATTTCTCAATAGGAAGCACCATTTTAATCATGGGTGGATCTGTTAATGGTGGCTTAGCATCTCAAGTACCATCTAATTCACAAGTAAAATCCATGGGTTACATTAAACTACTTTTCTCATTGTATTGATCTTTTGGTTTTACAACTTATGACAATAAATAAGTAAAAAAACAAAACTGAAGTTTTGTTTCCACAGCTATTCACATGAACCTCCACATTATTGTACTGATTTTTTTTTTGCATACTTTAAGCTATAGAGACTGCACATGTTTTCTTAACACTTGAACCTTTCACCTCTCCAGTCCTTTACCAGCAGCACACAACAAGAACAGTAACTTTCCCAATGGAAATTATGATTGGAGAGGGAAGCGAGAAGCAACTTAGTGTGAGTGTCACAGAATAGGAACTCAAAGCGAAGCATCACAGTTGTCACTATGCAAGTGTTCCTGAAGTGCAGTTTCCCCAAAATGTAAATATTTATGATTCTCCAGTGATTGTTACTTTCCTTTTATAAAGTAGAGAATATATCCCCACAACACCATGAAAAGACTAAAATTGAATGTATTTATAAACTGCTGCTTTAAATTCCAGACATAACTATGTAGTAAGTGTCATACAGACCAAAAGCCAACTCTCATTCCTAGTTACACAGTTTATCCCTTTATTAACAGAAGTCTTTAGATCTGCTTTATTTGAACAGTGTTAACAAATGTAAGCATGTGGGGAAAAAAAACACCCACCACTTAGAAGATTCTCTCTCTGAATCGCAGATGCCTGCGCTACGTCGCACGCCCTTAGACACTTGCAAACCCATCACTCGCACAGAACACCATCCCGGCCGCAATTCAAAGTCAGTGTCAGCTCCCCCTGCCCACAGTTGAGACAGTCAAGACTAATTTTTTCCAAAGCATGGTGGTAACCGAGACTGGTAGGACACTGCTATTTCTAGGTATTTAATGCCAGGTTTGTTTCTGTTCAGCGAGGAGTGTTTATGAAGAGAAACGGTTAATCCCTGCTCTGTGTCGGCCTTCGATCTCCATCCTTGGGAGCTGAGCTCCCGGCCCACACACGCCAGCTCTGACCTTTCACCTGCTTCGGCTCCAGCTCTCTGCAACCATCTCCCCCATCGCTCAGCTCAGCTCCGGCTTTTCCATCTTACAGCTCGCAGACCGATTTAACCCTTACCCATCTCACAGCTACCGCAGTCCCTTCGCAACCTCTCTCAAAGGAAAGATGGGAAGATCGCACAATTCCTGTTGGGATAAAGCGGCACTGGGACCTCAGTCTTGGGGCGTTTCCCCGCACTGTCGCTCTGCCTTCTCCTGCTGCCACTGGAGATACAGGGGATCTCGAGAGACTGTTGTTAAGGAAAGCTTCATCATTTGTTTGGATAAAACCACAGAACGGAGTGTCAATCAAGGGCATAGAGACTGCTCCAGTCCCAAAATAGTCACTTATCTGCTGGCTGCTGCTCCTTGGAAATGCAGGTCTGAATCTCCCTGGGGCAAGAGAGAGAACCAAACTTAGACCTCACAGACCCGATGCATTAGGTACCATAAAGTGCCCATGGGGAGTGTGTAGCATCAGCACCTTCCTCTGACCGTGTGAGAGAGAGAAAGTTACTACCAAACCACAGAGCCTGATCTGGGACAAAGCAGCAGATTCAGTTGTAGGGACATCAGTATTGGCAGAGAGACAGAGACACACACAGAAGGCCAATTTTGAACACTTCACGAAGAACAAAGAAAAAGGAAATGGGTTAGCAGGAATGCTGTCCTATGCATATCCACCGGAACAGCACCTCTCAAAATCAGACTGTGTGGAACACGCCAGCTTTGAGATATACACCTAAAATGCACCAGGAGTTTTACGTAATGAGCAAAATAGCCAATGTTTCTCCTGCCCAACTCTTAGCAGCTAAAAGTATTTGTGACTCAGCAATATCTCCAGTAAAGTGAATCTAAACTTAACATTTCTCCATGTCCGCAACACAGTTCTATAAATGCTACAAGCAGATGTCAGAAAGATGAGGAGAAACAGAGAAATCGCCAAATTTAGATCCCATGTATTGCTATTCTCACATTTCAGAGTTACTGGTAATGCTATTTTTTGCAGCCAAAACGAGCATTTGATAATCCTTGCCCCATTAATCTGCAGTACAAGTTCCATAGGAAAGGTTTATTCTTTCTGGAAACACATTCAAAACATTTTCCATACCTCTTTCCTCCAAAAAGGTCATCATGGGAGATAGCCAGAGAGTCACTTTTATCTGTAGCTAAAACTGTTTAGAAGTTTATACCTGCTGTTGATGCCCAGAGGTAAAGTTTTCATTCAAAAGATTAAATTTAGTTAAAATTCCTAGAATTTCCATTTATTACAGAATGAACAGAATAGTTTATTATATTTAATAATGAAGTATATTTATCAAAACTGAATTTGGACTCGGGCACCATTGGTGTAAATAAGAAAAACACCCCACCATATGAGTCTTATTGCGTGTACAACACTCCCTCCCGAGCTCTAACAACGAAGGTAAGACCAGGCTATTTTCATTGCAGTGCTCATTTCACAGTAAACCTTCCCAACAATGCTATGACAGTTTTTCTGATTGTCTACTACTACAGAAAATGTCAATTCACTCTTTCATTCATAAGATTGAATACTGTCAATTACCATTCTGTTTTCAAATTTGGGATATGAAAAGAGTGGCGACAAATTTTGATATGAAAAACTTCTGATCTAAAGCTTTTGTGCTGCACAGTAGGACCCAGGATAAGCACAGGTAGAAAGAATTAAAATTCACACATAAGGACAGTGTCAGGCATTAGCAAATTGCAAAACAGCAGCATACTGGAAGCACCAGTTAAGGAGGAAAACTAGGAAGTTTTCTGTTCCATTCCTTTCCTAATAATTTTTAGCATTCAAGCCACTGTATAAGTCCCCAGCATGCACAAAATGTGAACAGAGATAGGGTAGAACCAGAAAAGGTGAGTATGACGTGATCAACGCAAAGTATCATATCTTACACAGAAGAAAACACTAAAGAGGGCTAGAAATCCACAGTTTAGAAAAAGGATAACTAAGGCACGATATATCAGAAACTTACAGAAATTACAAACCACTCGGAGAAGGGTAGTAGAGAGACTGTTCTTTCCCCGCCTTTTGCTACAGAAGTATGAGTGGCACTGCAACACAGATATCAAACAGAAGGTTGAACTAAAAGAAGGGTTTTTCCTATACACGCCTCCCCACACCCCGTGAGACAAACTCATTTACATAGGACATTTGCTTTTTGAGTCCAGTTATACTTTCGGTCATCGAGACAAATGCATGGAAGAAAGGTGCAAAGAGGACTACACGATTACATTCCAGATGCAACTCCTGGTTCAAGAAGTTTCCAAAACCCAAGGCTGCCAACAACTGGAAGAGTATACCAAAGTATCCCATTGCCTTGTTCTTGTACCCGTTTTCGGTTGTGGGTTTTTTTTCATGTCAGAGACAAAGCACTCGATCCTCAGCCTGACAGAGCACAGCTGTTCGGCACTAAGTAGAATGTTTGCTACTCAGCAGCGGTATGAAGGTTTTATGAGCATTTGCACAAATTCTCCTTACTAGGACTGGCTCAAATATATTCTGTCTCCTTTACTTTTGAAAGCACTCTAGCTTTGAAAAAAATCCAGGTTGTCTTGCATTTTACAGTAATAATTAATTAAATGATTTTGTGGGAATTACTAGAAAGGTTATCACCAGCTAATGCCATTTGAAGCCAGTGAAGCTTGCCAATACATGAAAAGAAGTGTCGCAGTATCGAAGGAGCAGCTTGATTTAAGAATATCTTACATCAGTAGTTACACTACTACGTATAATACAACATTCCCATCTCAAATTATTCATGTACTCCAGTACTTGAAGGATTCATTGTCCTAAAAATCCCCCACCTTTCACCGGACAGACCAACTTGGAGGCTGAGAGAACACACCACAGTTAAGCACCAAATACACAATGGAAATAATAGGTTTGGGGGGCACTTGCTCATAAGCAAGGGCAGATTCTTCCATGCGTAAACCAACAGTCAAGTGATCAAAAGATTTGATTATTCTAGTCAAGTGTCTAGAGAGAACTTGCAAAGCTACTTAGAGTTTGTATACAAATAGAAGTCACCTACAGTGCATTTCTCAAAATAATTTTAAGGAACTACTACTGGGTATGAGAACACAGACAACAGAGTCACTGTTACACATGAAATACTGCAGCAACTACTTTTTAAGCTTTTACTATTAATAAACCGCTCAACCTCATACCAAAGCCCTAGAAGTCCAGCATCTATATCACTTACGGAAATTGTTGTGTGTGCTGATCACCGCTGCAGACTTGATCAGGGGACTCCAAGTGACAGCCAATAGGCAATACTGTCTATTCCTACAGCTGCAAACCAACATGAACATTGCAGGCAACAGGGAGATTCAAACGTGTTTCCTACTGTGTGTTTTTCCTCATTGTTGTTGACAAGGAACTGGCAAAGTCTAGGGATCACAATTCACAGAGACCAATATAAATCTGAGCTAATTGCCAAAAGGAGTGCTCCCACCTCGGGAAGATATTTCTAATACACCCTTTATGCCACCGGAATGGTACAAAGCGATGCAGCAACATGAACACAAGTCCAGCTGGACTGGCAAGTTTAACTGTACAAAAAAACTGCAACAGCTCTGTGATCACTGGTGCCAATACAAGAGAGAACGCTGAATCACACAGCCTTAGATGGGACTGGACTTTTCAGCAGCAACACTTACTGGCAAGTAAAGAAAGATGATAAAATGTAACTTATGCGTATTTTTAGAAAACATCTCTTAGCCTTCTAAAAAAGACACTTTCAAATACAATTTGTAAGAATAAAGTTGTCAGCCTTTGCAAATATAGTAGCATGCGCTGTTTTTAAATTGCCATGTGGAACACTGGGAAGAAGGTGATCTACTACTGAGAAAGTAATAGCAAGACAATCAGATTTTCACAGCACACTATCGTAAAAGCATTAACAGTGTTTTTATTTGACCTGTGTCCTTGTAATGCTATAGGCAAGCAGCAGCCAAGAACCCAATATCACTACGGATAAGGTTTCCTCCTACAGAGCAGTCAGTCTAACCACCAGGTACCACCAAACGGGGCATCTTCCCTGGGAGTGCAGTTCCACCCCCTCCTGTCCGATAGGTTTGTCATTCGCCTGAGCCCACAAGCCAATCCAGTGAGCAAACATCACCAAAACCAGTCATTTTATATATAAAGTGGTTTCTACTGCCTTTATTAGTCTGGTGTAAGGCAAGACAGACACAAGGGCAGGAGTGGGAGGAGCACCAGTTAGCCCAGTTAGACAACAAAAAGGCTCAATAGCTCTGCATGTATTTTCACCATTCACATATTCCAGTGCCACCCAGGTGAGAGGAAGGTAAACAGTAAAGATGACCTACCTTCCAGCCAAATATATAAATAAAAAAAATGGAAACAAAGGGGAAGTGTCATTTACTTAGTCCACAGGAACACAAACATTAAGAAACTTTTGGATTAGCCGCTGAATCTCTGAACTGGGAGCAGCAGCGATGTCTGCTTGTCTGGAAACTCTGAAAAGAGTCCTTGTCTTTGACTGAATCCAGCAAAATGACGATAAATGCAGCAGAAGAAAAATACTCACTGCAAGCTTTACTTGCAACTAGGTACAAAGTAGAGAGATGAAAACCTCAGAGGTGACAACTGCTGAAGGACCTTAAAAATAAGTTAATGCTTTCAAAATTACATTAATAGGTTTCTCCTTTTCCAGAGACCATCACACTAGTATCTAGCTCATAATTAGTTTGTGCTTTCCATGGAGTGGAAGCAGCACCTGCAGTTACAAAAGTATCCCCATCAGGTTTGGCAAGAACATGTCATGCTGCCCTCAAATATACTGCCGCAGTACCCAGCAGATGTGCTCCGACAGAAGGAAAGGGCCTTCAACACCAGGATAAGGCCAGCTCCTCACCTCCATGAGGGTCAGAAACCCCCATGCGATGAAGGAAACTCATTTGGAAACTCTACAGCCTCCAATTCCTTCTAGCTTTTTCTCTTGTTGTAATTTGTACTGAACTTTTTTTTTTTTTCCAAACAATGTCTACTAGTTTGCCTTTGCTCCAAAGTTTTCTTGTAAACATTGTTAGTAGCACAGTTTGCCAATATCTTTGCCAATGCTGTTTCCAAAATAATTATAAAATTATATGTACACTCGACCAACAGAACATAATGTAAGCTCCCAAATTTGGTCACTCAAGTGACTACACTTTTGTCTGGAAAACATCAAAGTATGTGTCTACAGTCTCCAGGGACTAACTCATGTTCTGCAATACTAATGACTACATCACAAGAGCATTGTAAGCTCTATTTTGGAACAACAATGAATATTTATCACTTACTATTGACCATTACTTGTCTTGCACTATCCACCATGATGATGGCAGATTGCTCTCTCCTAGCCCAACCAAGAGACACCCCACATGCAAAGAGATCACCACAGTTGATGAAATTTATATTTAAGACACAGAAAATACAGCAACTGGAGGTTAGTAAGAGTTTCATTGATTAAATGAACCTGGAAGAGAAAGACCAACAAGACTTATAAGGGATTTTGTTTTTTAATTTTCCACATAGTTTTATGAATATTAGTTTTCATATTAAAATAACCATTAAACAGTAAAAGCTCAAAGCAAAGATAATCAGATTTAAATACCAGTTCTATCACAGAACTTTTAACACACAAGTGCTAACGTAATGGAAAAGCTCCTAATTAGCCACAGTTCGTACAGAGTATTCTCCTTGTCATTCCGTTCAAAAGAGTCTGTCCCAGCGGGAACGAGACTGACACTGTCCCGCAACAAACCACTCAAGTACAGCTAGATCCCAACTCTGAAGTAACAGATTGTGTGTCACTATCATCACCTCCTAACAAGTTAGCAAATTAATTTGCATGTAAACCCAAGGAAATGCGGAGTCAAGTCAATGCAAAGACTAACTAGAGTTCACATAATGGAAAGCTGTATTCCCCCTGCATTTGTAGGCTATTAGAATTGCGTGATAAATGACTAGGTAATTTGGTCACTTAAAGTGTAGCTCCCAACTAAACTGAGGAATAGTCTTTTCCTGTTTCCCAGAGTTTATACCTGTACCTGACAAAGCCGCAAGCATTCTCATTTTGTTTTCCAGTGACACAAAGCACAACTACCTTCTAGTTAGAGACCATAAACACAACATCAGCCCAGTCAAGGTATACAGTGTACCTGCAACAACAAAGCAGCAGCAGTCCAGGCCTAGTATTGGTTGCAGAAGTCCAAAGTTGTTCTTAAGTAGCCTCTGCTGAAGTCCATTTTATTTTGCCCACTTTACTGTCACTCATATTCAAGCTGTTGCAGAGAAATGCTCTCAGGTATAGCCCACATGTATTGCAACTGCACTCAAGAGTCCCAAAGATATATCCTCAGGGAATTTTCATGTTCAAAATCTTTGGTTGTTTCCCCCCGCCCCAATCAAAGCCCACAAATGGAGTTACACGTCGTTTCCTGAGTAGTTCTTTCCTCCATAATTCCAGGCTTTTCGATTCCTTCGTCAATCACCACAACTGAGGCCACAGACAACAAGAAAACACTCACGAATGTATTAAAACCTTGAGCTGGCCTACCCATTTTCAAAATGGAAACTAACATTACCAAAAAACTCAACAGATTATACTTCAGGCTTTTAAAAGCTGCATATTTTTCTCTCTTCAGATTGAAATCTCCCAAACAAGCTAGTGCAAGTACCACTCCGGTGCTTGTAGACTACTTTATTTTCCGATGGAGCTAAACTTTTTTTTTTTCCCCAAGCAGCATGATATTTTCATACTTGAAACAAACAAACAAACAAAAAAAAACATCAGACAAGGAACTTCAGAGCCATGATTCATTAACTGTTATCAAAGGAATCAAGTAGGCTAGCAAGGCCAACCCATCTGTTTTGGAAGGTATCAAAAGATTATTCCTTCAGCGACAGTTGGAAGGCATCAAAACATTCATGTAACACCACCAGCCATTTCTTAAATTTGAAACTTAAGGTACACAGAAGTTTTCCAAGTTCCTCCGTATATCCAAAAGTCGCCTTAAAATTCATGCTGCAGCAGCTAGTCCTGTCTATCCACTTTCCTCTTCCAGGTGGGTGTGCTAAAGTCACAAAGCCTGTGTACTCATACCAGAACATTAACACTACTGCTTTTCACTTCAGTCATCAAAAAGTTCCAAAAAGTTACTTTGAAACTTAGCCTTGATTAACAAGCAAAACCCTAGTTAACCGATGACTATTTACCTTAAACCAAAGCAAAACTAATGTATTTGAAGACCATCCCACAAATGCCAGAAAAAGCTAGGAAGGCCCTGAACCATCACCTGTACTAAATGGAAAAGTAAATTCTGTATCATAGATTTATTTCGTTTCAGCATTTTGTTTCTAACTAGGGTTTCCCAAAGTGAGGGATGAGAAACAGAACAGGGTAAGGAAAAAACTCGGCATTAAGAAGGTAACAGAAAAGCAAGAAACTGAAAACTCAAAATAAAGCGGTAGCTGACACTAATGTCAATTCATACTTAGCACCGTTATTTTCAAAGAGGTTTCAGGTTCCGTTCTCTGAATCAGTTCATTCTCTGTAAGCTGCATAGACCACCTAAATACTACTGCAATAAGCACTTTAGAATTATCAAGCACTATTGAGAGAGTAGTAATCCTCCTCCTTCAGAGAGAAGTTTAGTCATGGTTGGAAAATGAAAATTGACCATTTAATCCCAGAGATTTGCACTGCATTTCTAACTCAGATCTCAGTGTTGTAGAAGCTTAACAGAACCATTGTTTGACCATGCTGAGAACGGTGTGGAAAAAGGGGCTAAGGTTGCTGCAGCTGTACTTCACGACGTCAAACATTTTTATATGCTATTTGATAGGATCATTTTCATCTCACATTGTCCACATATTGTATTATAAAAATTCATCTTATATTATTTCTTGTAAGTTAGATAGATGGTGATCTCTGCTCCATTTAGTCTTAATGGATGATCATTTCTAGTCTGAACTTCGCGAAAAAGCAAAAAGAACCTGCAGTCTAAATACTTTATTATAGAAAGAATGGCAGTCAGGTTCATTTGACAATTTATATCATCAAAGAAGCAAAATAAGTTTACTTGTAACATTTTATGGGTTTCCACAGCACAAAGTTTGATACATGAAAGTATTACACAATTACCCTAAAATAAATGCACTGACAACATCACTCTGTTTTGAAAGCCCTGGAGTTCTCTCTTGGTATTTGATTTCTTCCCAATGATTATGGCAGAATGTCAAGGTGTTATCAGGTTTCAGGTGAGCAAAAAGGAAACAAAACATCTACTGCCCACATGCCAGTCTCAGACCTTCCCACCAGAAAAATCATTTAGTTTCCCTTGTTTGCTCTCCCTCCTCCTGCATACTCCTTCCACAGTGACCATTCCCAAGCCATTCCCCAAGACCTATAGGTGAAGAGTAAACTGTATTCCTATACGCAAGAGCCAGCTCTGTCATCCAGTGAAATATGAGAAGGAAGAGTCTGACAGATGCTGTCGCTGTACATAGAAAGGTAGCCTAACCTCACCCTCCCAAATCACGAACTGCAAGGCCAAAAAGGTGTTCTGTTAAACCATACTAACTCACTTTAAAAATACTTCCAAATTTTAATTTGATGATTAGGAGGCTTGAAAAGGTGTTCAGCTGACAACAGTCCAAGAGGTGGTGTTAACTACTGGTCTTGAAATCAGAACACCTGACTGCTACCTTGAGGACCTGGATTCTGCTCAAAGTTCTGCAAATTTGCCCGAAGCCATCCAGCAGACAAGTGTTTTAAGTGCATAACTTGACCTTCCCTACTACGAGATGGAAACACTTACTTTCCTTTCCAAAGCACACTAAATTCCACTGCTGAAAGCTCTATAGCATCTGCATATATAAAATATTACAATATT
The DNA here is from genome assembly GCA_013398815.1 of Ibidorhyncha struthersii. NCBI lineage: Eukaryota > Metazoa > Chordata > Aves > Charadriiformes > Charadriidae > Ibidorhyncha > Ibidorhyncha struthersii. Next base: position 769,375 of record VZSZ01007750.1, on the reverse strand, counting down.
TTACCATAACTAGTATTGCTAGACAAAGAGGAAGGAGTCTCAGATTTTCTTCCATTTTCACAAATCCCTTCCTTAAAAGCCTCTGCTACTACTTTAAATCAGCACAGTAACAAATAGATTACTGGCAGTACCAAAAAAAGCATTAAGACCTCTAAAATAAGGCTCCTTATTTCTAGGTGTATACATAAAAACTCATAACACTCTCTTTGCTCATGTAACTTCAATGAAAGAAAAACTTCTGAGCTTCAACTTTCCTGCAGTTAACAGGCTCCTGCAATACACACACACGCTCCTGGAAAAGGGCTAAAAAGAGTCAACAATTTTCCTGTTCACTAACAGAAGTAAAAGCCCTTCATGGAATAGTGTCATTCTTAAAAACAAGAGTCATTGTGTGTACGCACTCATTAAGTGCATTTAAGCATCTACTCCAAAAAAAATCTGAAAATTCAGAAGTAACTCTTGTTATCTTTGACTTGCACAGTTCCCTTTCCTTTGATTTTCTATGAAATCCCACAGAGCCTCAAAAATCCATGCCCACATTAGAATGGAGACAATCCTACAGAAAAACTCAGGCAGGAAAGCAGCAGTTCTTTTAGAGAGAGATTATGAGGATGAAGAGAGATACATTCTTAAGTGAGATTCTCATGCATCTTCAGGGATTTTCTGAAATAGGATCATTTCTACCTGCACAGGGCGTCAAAGCTCGTTTCCCAGAAAGAAACAGTATTTGTTAAAGCTGACTTTCCTTAATTGTCTGCAGACCAAAGGCTCTACCTATAGGTGTTATCAGTACTCTTTACATTCTCCAGTCAACAGAGAAATATACTACCAGCACTACAGAGCCTGCACGCACAGTGAACAAAAAATTTTTTGCAAAGGTACCAAAACAAAGTTATTTCCATTTCAGAGCTATGCTTAATAGTATCCCACACTACCCAGCTTTGAGGGCCCTGTTCCTAAAGATGCACTAAATAACAACCACTTGCAGCCACACCATCTATACCAGGACCCATTTCTTGTCCCACCTCGAGGTACAGAGAGTCAGGGCACTTAGCAGGAGCACAAAAATTCCTCCTCATTTCTTCAAGCGCGGAAGTTTCTCCAGTTCTGACTTAGAGGATGCTCTCATAATGTTTTTTCCAGAGCACAAGCCACACCTATATCCTCTTTCCTCTGCGTTTCCACAAAGCTTTTCCCGATCCCCTTCGCAGGGAAGTTTCCTTTGAGCCTTTTTGCCATCCAGGCCTTCTGACGGGTACCGCTGGAAACACAGAGCGTCGCCTCCCGCAGCCCTCCGGGCAGCCGCACAAAGGTTCACGCCTTCCGAGGCACCTGCGCCACAGAAACCCCTTTTCCCCCAAGAGACGGCGCATCCCGGACCTGCGGCGGAGCGGCCCGGGGGGAGCCGCCGCCGCC
>VZSZ01007750.1:632737-766433 GCA_013398815.1 Ibidorhyncha struthersii | reverse complement strand
ACCACTGCCCGCCGCAACACACCCTCGCTTTCTGCGCGAAATTTAATTTCTTGATTGGCATGGGGTGTAATTGCTTGTAAGGCATATTGAAGCAATCTAGTGCCGGGCCGGTGATGAGGCCGGGATTAAAGTATCAATGTATACGCTTGAAAGAAAATCCCCTGGGTGTCCTGATTAGGTACTGGAGCAAAGAAAGAAGAACATGCTCGGAAGCAGCTTGTATGCGATCACCTAGCAGTGGCTGGGATCCCAGGCAGCTTGGCTGCAAAATGAAATCATAAAAGACAGGCCCATGTCCTCAGTTCTATGAGATACTGTGGTCCTTTCTGTATTACTTTTGTCTGTGCTCCCAGTTATTCATGCCATAAACATCTAATCCAGTTTAAGCTTCAGATAATTTACCCTGCCCCAGGCCTCTACCAAACACTGGGGCAAGTGACACAAATGCAGAGAGCTGAGGGAAATGACTGGATTTTATAGAAAGTTAAAGATGTTAAGAAGCCTTACGATGTCTCAAAAGATCAGTCTCTCACAGATTAGAACAAACCCCAAAATGATTAAAGAAAACCTTTAATGGAAGTGAGAATCCCGTGTGAGTATTAATCACAGTGAGATGCTGTTGTCAACACTTCCCCAAGGAGCAAATCTTTTTCTCCTTAGCAAGGAGAGAAACTTACAAACACCTTTAAGTATTGCAGGAGTCAGGAGGAGAGCAGCACAAGACTCTTAGTCATGAGCCATTCACTACAGCACAGACCCTTTCCTGAGAAGGATCTTCTTCCAGGATCTTACCCTTCGATTGTCGTTTGAGACTCGGCAGCAGCAGCTCATTCCACGCATGAAATTCTGCTGTAATTCATGAGTTTCCCCACTGGATGTCATCGTTGCCCCACCAGAAGCCAGTCAGACCAGCAGGATGGAGACAAACAGCTCAACCCCTGAACCCCCTCCTACTCTGTAGGCCTGATTTTCGGAACAGCTGAGCACTAGGGACCCGCTGGAATCCACAGATGCTAAGCTGCCTGCAAATCAGACGCTATGTAACTGTGAAGTGCCCAGACTGATATTTTCTGATTAGCTCAGTTACTCCTGCCTCACCAGCTTTGTCTGTGCCCTACGTGAGGTCCTCTTCAGACTTCTGAGGTTATAAGGGGTTTTGGCAGAGAATTCAAACAACTATGAAGTCCAACTCCTGCAGTAGGCCTGCTTTGTCAGTAAGCGAGAGTGAAATTATGATATACAATAAACTAATCAAACAGATCAGTCGCCAGACGTCCTTAGTTCTCTATGCATTCATCCATGAAAGCAGCTTTCAACAGCTCACATCTAATTGTCAAAAGGAAAAGATCAACCCCTCCCTCTTTCCCCCACAGCACTGTTGTTCTTCGTCTAATCCTTCAGAAGCTGTTCTAAAAACAGGACAAAACAGAATTTTGTTTACTACGGCAGATCTGCAGCAGTACACCTTCTGTTGCTCTGTGGAGGGACTGGGCAGAACCTCACAAATGCACGTGATGATCCTTATTGATGTTTCCGCTGATGTTTTGTTATGAGTGCAAGAAATAGGTGTAAGCACCCCAGTAAAAGCTTTAAAAGAGAGGCTTGTAGTCAGTCTCAATGCCTTCCCTTTCTCCATTTCCTTATTATCTGCCCAGTTTCATGCTTCAGAATTTCCAGTTCATCTCCCTTCTTTAGGTTTATACTGAAATTAAGACAATTTATATTGATACAAAAGAAAATAATATTAATGCCTTCATTTTTCTTTTCCTTCTTTTACTTTCTCAGTTTTCCAGCTTTACCTTTTTTTCTATTTCTACTCTGTTTTCCTTTTCCCCATCTCTGCTTCTTTCTATAACTCCTGTTCTCTTTCTGCTGAGGTGAAGAAATACTTGTACAGCTGCTTCTGCTTCTTCTTCGTTCGTCTCCCACAGATATAGAGAAAGGGTGAAGGAGACTGAAAGATGGAAGAAAATAGAGAACTGGAGAGTAGGAAGAAAGAGGCAGTGAGGGCCACATTAAAGCAACTGAATTATGAGCAGAAAGATGGGGAGCTCGTGGGGGAATGGCTGGAGCATGAACTTCTGAGGCCCTGAAACAGCATGGCAGAACATTAAAGCTGAGTATGGCAGTTGGAGAAGCCAGTGGACTGTTTGTTCATGAAGACCTTATTGCAGATGGCATCACACCTGGAAGGTCCAGTAAATGAATAAGAAGTTGTGGAAAAAGCACTGATAGTGAGCTCCAGTCAGTAAGTCCCATTTTCTGCTTACAGAAAGGCCAGAAGAGGACATGGCTTCACTGATGAATGCTGGCAAAAAGTCTGTGAAACGGGGAGGGCTGAGGTGCCCAACCTTGGTTCTTTCTGTCTGTTTCTACCTGGGTCAAGCATGGAGAGGATATATGGATTTAGCCCTGGAAAGGATGCAGAGCTATCATTTCAGTGTCTTGAAGCTTGTAGTTGACTAATCCCAAAGTCTTCCCAAGTCCCCACCTGGATGGTGGCCCATTCTTTACCCAGTCCACTGTGACCCATAGCTTCAAACCTGTGTCCTCTCCTCTAAAAGTGTATTATCAACATCAGTGAAGGAGGCACAGCATGAAGGAGGTGCTACCACTTCAGCTGAGAATGCAGCTAATGGACCCTAGAGGTATTACAAAATGGAATGTTTGCCCGTACCTGGGACATGGCTGCTGTTTTCCTGAGCGCTACCACACACTGTCACTGCCAGGAAGATTATTTTGCTGAGTGAAACTGGGAAGCAAATAAACAACAAGGAGGATACACCTACTACCACCGTGCAGCAGGATGAGAGCTAGGGCTAATGTAATTTAAACTTCAGGGTTTAGGCAAGGACCTGGCAATCTTAAGACAACAGCAAGAAAAAGCATGCACTAATGGAATCACCTGAGTTGATAAATCATCCACCTTCTCCTTTCTGACCACTGTGCTAGATGAGCAAACTGAGTCAAAATATCGAACTGTTGTTACCGCAGGGCAGAAGTGCTCCTGGCTTAGTCTGACTTATTTAAAGATGTTGGGGCCCTTGAATTGCTTGTTGTGCATTCAGATAGCCAAGCTTGTAGATCTGAAAAAGATTTATGATCTAAACTCCTTTTGCTTCTTCTCCGTTGTTGAGACTGTGACTCTTTGCCTGAGGAGGTGCTGGAGTTTATATGCACTTGAAGCCCTTACCAAAGCTGGTAATTTTGTCATGTTAAAAGAGCCATATTCCACTTATTGCATTCTCAGAGGTTTTATATGGCTTGTTCAATGGCTTTCGCTCTGCGCACTCCCCATAGCAGAACGAAAAATCAGAGGGAGACAAAGTGAATAATGTTCTCCTGTGGAGGAAAGAAACAAGAACAATTCAAACAGATCAACTATTCTCTAGTAACGTCATTAAGTATATGGGAAACTTCCAGTACTAATATATTATTTTTTTGCTATAGGTATTGAGACCTTGGCTGGATGTTTTCTGCAAGACTTTATGACCCCTATTGTAATATACTCTTTCTCAGAGATTGCAAATCTTGGAAGTGATTGCAATCTTAACTCCTGTGAAGCCAAAGAAAACTGAAGTAGTTAGGCATCTCTCAAGAAAAAATCCACTTACTAGTGAATTTGTATCTCAGTATTGGCCTTGTCCCTTTTAACATTGCTTTAATATACAGTTGTTTGGGATGTGCATCCATTTTTTTGATCCACATTTGCCTAAGCTCATTGAGCTTCTAACTATTGACATCAAGATGTTAAAAACTAGGTCCAGACAGAGAACTGGAGAACCACGAGCATCCTTGTAATGGTAAGACTGGAAGAGAAATGGATAAACAAACAGTGCTTTCAAATTATAATTGTTTGACTTCAGCGTATTCTGATTTTTATTTACATTTTCTTTCCCCTTTGCTAGCTCTGTGACTACAGCGGCTGCAGAATGTTCAGTTCATACTGTTTGTGAATTCACAAGCATGGAATTTTTGCAGTGACCCAGCCCAGCTGCCACTAAGCAGTAAAAATGCCAAATTATGCCAAAGCAAAGTATGCCTCCTTCTTTTATTAAATTTGTAGACATTTTTCTTTTCTATGTGATATTTTCATCTTCTGTCCCACAGAGGATACATTACTCATATATATAAAATATGTGAGTCGTGACACTTCATGTAGTTAATTTTCACTATTTTCAGACTGCTTGACAGTAGCCTGTTCTCCTTCATTACACACCAGCCGACGAGTGGATTAGTTTACTTTCAAAACACAAAACCTCATATTAATCCCCAAACAATTAATTATTGAGAGAAGACAAGCATATTTTTAACCCAGCCTGTGACTTTTCTACTTATTTCATGCAACGAGGCATGATCTACGTAATTCCAGGCACATCCTGCCCAGTGTCCTGCAGGCTCTGAGTTCTTGGCATGCAGCGTTGTGACTGCACGCGGGGACGGTGTGCCTTGGTTCTGAGAGCACAGAGAGATCAGAAAGTGAGGTTCTGCTCGAAGGTGTTTCCGCAGAGGGCACAGAAACAGGGCCTGTGGGATCTGAGCGGGTCTGTGTCCAACAGCCCGTGCTTGCGAGTTCTAAATCTGGAGACATATTCCTACAGCGCAAAGGGACAGAACAGGCACGTGCTGGCTTGAGCACATGTCCTTGGCGTGTACGAAAACTCTGGCATCTCAGAAACAACTTAAGAGCAGACATAAGTCCTGAAAACGTTTGTATCTCTGATTCTGAGTACAAAAGACTCAAGCAGTAAGCAGTTTTGTCAATTCAGGCGCATGTCTCGTTCAGTCACCTACATCATAGAAACCCATCAGAAAACAAGATGAGTGACATTAAGGGGGGAAAAAAAAGGCGCAAATCTGTGTAGTACAAAAGCAAAGCCAAAGAAAATGGAGGTCCTTGAGAACAGAGCCTGACATGTTTGCTGCCAAGCTATGTCCATTTTTTCTGCATTGTTTTTAAAATGACTTTTCAGCTGGTGATGCAGAGCCAAATATCTCCACGGGTAACATGTAGCTCCCCAAACTCGTAGGAAATTAGCAAGCCTTAATAAAATTTATGCATGGCTTGCTATTGCAGTTCCACATCTAAAGGGAAAACAGATGTTCTCTTTAGTTATTCTCTTCATGTCCAAAGGAAAGCTGTTGGTAACAGTTTTTTTTTTAAAAAAGTCTGGTGCTGAAAAGGTTACAAATGATGCAATTTTTACAATCCTACTCCAAGGCTCTCTGCTAACCTGAATTGCTGAGGTGATGCTTGCAGATGCCTGTCACCCACTTACCAGCCTCATATTTCTTAACACCTGCACTTCAGGATGAATAACTAGCAGAGAGTCCACAGTATTTGCCTGAGAGCATTAATGGGCTGGCAGGCCAGGCTTCCAAGCCCTCTGGCTGAATTCATTGTTAAGTTTCTCAGCCCAGGTTAGTTTCAAAGGAGAGGCAGGATGGATGCGCATCTGAGAAGCGCGCTATTAGAGACGTCACTAAATGGGTCTCTCAAGGCTTCCGAGTGAAGAAGAATCTTGATTCTTCACCTCCTTCACCTGGCTCCCTTCACTTACCACATGTGCATTCTGCCCACATAATTTTCCACTACACATTGCAGATGGGCAATCTTTTCTCTTTCCATTTTTACACAAATATTTTCAAGATGTGTGAAAACATTGGCACTTACAGTGAGTGGCTGCCATCTGAAAGAGCTTGCCACTGCAAACACGCGTGCATGCATCCACATAGATCTGGTATTCATTCTTTACTTCGCAGATGGGTATCAAACACACAGGCTTTCAAAATGCTAATTCGTCGGGCTGCTGTATTTGTTTGTTTCTACAACATGATTATTCATTGCTCCCTGAATGGGGACATCCCGAGCCTTCTTTATTCCTCTGGACATTAATACAAAAAGTGGGTCCTTCTCAACAAAAAAAATGCCCCGAAAGAACAGCAAGTGCAATAAATTGTAGCCATTGGCTTAATACCCTTTCAAAGTATTTATCCAAACAATCCTTTTTAGTCTGTGAATATTCATGGTCTTACAGATACTATGAAAGGATAAACACATGCACATGTGGATGTGACTACTAGGTAATTTAGGAATTATTAGTCTCCAAAAATGGAGAAGGAAGGGACTCTCTCATTTAAAGAAACGATAGGAAATGATGCAAAACCCAGGCAGCAGGAATGCAGAGAAGAGCCGGCAGGAACTAACCAGATGAGTGATCAGCATTTTATTCAGACGGTGTTTCAGCGTCCACCCAGAGGAGATTAAGTATCCTGTCCTCTCAGCGCAGAGAAGGAGAAATAAATCAGGTTTTACCACAAGTGGGGTGGCAGGGAGTTAATTAGGATTGGAAAAAATATATTTCAGTTTGCAAAGGAATAAAAAATGAGCAAATGAAGGAACCAAAATATGCTGAAAACATGTTGGAACACACCTGGGACACAGCGACTGAGAATCCTGCACCGGGAGTCCGCAGCCACAGGGGACTACACACAACAGGTGATTTGACGGCTCAGCGAAAAGCTGCAATCCGGTAGCCAAATGGTGTTGCTCCGAGTTGTCATGTGAAAGCAGACATTTCCCATACCCTGTCTCCTGTCAGAGTCTCTCCAACAACAAAGACTGGGAAAAAGGCAAGGTTGCGTAAAGAAATAAAAGGACCTGTGGTTTCTTCTCAAAGAATTTTTTAAAACACACAACCCTCATTATCGTCAACAGGAATTGCTCCCCATCTCTTTTAATTTGCCTCCCTGGATTTGTGCAAAACTAGGATATGACAGATTTTGCTATTTAAACAGGCAAAACTACACAAGAAAATTAGCAGAAGCCACAAGAAGCAGAATGCTGGTGAAGCTACCTTATTGCCCCCTGTTCAGTGATTTCCATTAATGATTTACCAGTAAAGCATGATTAACCGAGTAGCAGATACTGATGCATACCAGCTACGGATCTGCTCTGGGTTGGTGGAGCACACGCACGTGGGTACATTAAAGCAGGAGAAACTTTCCAAGGCAATGCACCATTTTTTCCCCCCTGTTCCAAGCTGAGGTTGAATGTGTCTGGAGTGTGCACCTCCCTGGTCCCTAATGAAGATCAGCTCCAAACTAAGAGCCACAAGTCCCCGCGTCACTCAGCTGAACGACACTGTGTTTCTAGCAGGGGTAAAGGCTTCTGGTTTGCACTGGGTTTAAACCGTGGGGACAAGTGGGTTTGGGGGCATCTTGCCTTGCAGGAGGCAAAGTCCTGGCTGCCAGCTGATAGGTGACATATTACCTCTGTGGGAAATGGCACAGGTCCGGCTGCGTGCCATTCCAGATCTGCTGACGTGCCCTTTTTTGCCAAGAATGCCATAGGTTGCAGATCACTGCTCGAGAGGAAAGGCTCATATGTGAATGAATGCATGAAGATGGCCCCTGGCTGAAACAGTTAATCAATGTTTAAGTGACTTTCGGCCACCAGTGAATATCAACATTCCTCATTTGGGGTAAAAGCTGGGAGTCACATTTCAACAATATATTCAGAGAGCTTCAGTATATTCAGAGAGCATCAATATATTCAGATAGCATCCGATGATGCAAGAGCACAGTCTGCGGTCAATCACCATTCCAGTAATTTAGGAGAGTGCAGAAGGAGTGCTGGCTTTTGACTGTCTCCATGTTTGTTATTTATACACCATGTCATTCTGAGCTTGTTGTTTGCTTGTAGCTTTGGGCTGACAGTTCCCCGATTCCAAAGGCAATTCAGTCCCTGACATAAAGCAGAAGAACAATGCACAGTTCCTGTAAAACAACAGTGCTCCCCCCCGCTGCTGTCAGAATGCAGGGATTAGATGCAGAATAATGCAGTCCCTGATCAAACCTGCAGCTGTAATTCAACCTCTGGACACTGCTGATGCCATAAATTTGTGAAGAAAGTGCAGCTCAAGCGATTTGTGAACAAGAGCTGGTGAGTCCGATTGAATTACAGTTGTGGGAGCAGCCGGGATCCCCCTGCACCGAATCATTACTAATGAGAGCCAGAGAATGATTACTTACAATTTTAATGAAATTGAATTTTAATTTATAACTTTGGCTAGAAGAGGAGGAGGGAGAAACATACAATGAATATTTGTGGGTGACAGGGCAAAAGTACAACCAGAAACCCAAAATAAATGGAAGGGGAATGCAGTCTCCTGGAAGAGACAAGAAAACATTTTATCTTCAAAAATATATTCTTATTTTAGGAAAGGGTTGTGATACAGTGAGCACTGAAGAAAGCTTCTCTGTATCACAGTTCTGATGACGAAAGAGCTCAGAAAGAAAATGCTGAAATATGTTTTCTCCAATCCATTTATAATACTCAGAAGAAGGAGAACTCTTTAGCTGATTCTCAAGCCATCACAGCCCATTCTTTTGGCATGAAATCAGCAGAATGGGAACTACAAGCACCACTGACATATTATAACCAAACAATCACATGGAACCCTTTCTGAGCGAGTCTTCCAATTTCAGCACTGAGTGGTTATTCACTATTGGAAGGGAAGGCGTAATTAACACTAAATACTGGTTTAAATAAACAAAATCATGTTTCATGCTGTTTCCTGTGTTGAGGTATCACTGCTATTTTAAAATCCTTTTTAATATTGCACCGTTTCTACTGGCACTACAGTAAGGCATAGGGAGGTTAAGAAAAGTGGTTTATGGAGTTCATCTCGGATATGGAAATGTGAGGAGAGAGATGGGAAAAACAGAGAACTTGAGTAAGGAACACAAAATGGATGAATAAGGGAGTACTTGCGGCTCACAGCACAGGCCACAAGTTTTGCGACTCATAAGAAGAATCTGCAATTCTGGGGTGATTAGAAGGGTGTGGGATGTATAGTGGAAGGTCTGAGACTTGGGGTGTGCAGCAGGGGTCACACAAATCAGGCAGAGTACTGGAGAGGTGCTGAAAAACGCTCAGGCTTTTGACTTTACATTTATTTTACAGAAGGTAAATCAATATCTCTTCACCCCAGTGCACTTGTATCATATGGCTTTCTGTTACAAGGTGACCAGGGCTTGAACATGTCTCTTCTGAGCTGAAAACAGCTTAATCCAAAGTGATTTTTTTTCTACAAAATGTCTAAAGCACTGTATTACCTCATGCCACAGGGTGATGGGACCCAACCCGATATTTTATTGTACAACTCGGGAATCAGCAGCTAGAAACTATAACTACTGGAATAGTAAAACATGCAAATTGCATGGGAATTCAGTGCTATTTGCATATATTAAACTATTTTGTTAAAAGGAGTAGTATTAACATGAGATTTGCTATACAAGAGAGGATTTTCAAAGAGACAGGGTAGTTCTACCGGGAGAAACATTGTAAAAATATGTGGCTAATAATGGTCATTCTCTTCTTCTATGTGTCACAAAATTATTTCACATAAAACTGTGTTGTCATACACACTCATTTACTCAGACTCACGTGGCCTAATTGACTTTGGAAACCGAAGCTGTATCACGTCACCACTGGGGGGAGATATCATTCTTTTAAAAAGCTGTAAAACTTCTGCTGCCATAAATGCACTTCAGTAAGAAAGGGTGAAAAATAATCTTGAGAAATACAGCTGCTGAATTTGCTCCAGGCTGGACACAGTAAATCACAGGTTCTAATAACAATAATAATACAGCATGAGCAAAACAGTGCCAGATTAACAAAGATGCTTAATGTTTCCACTCTGATCGATACTGCTCAAGTGAATCTTATCCGGGCGTCTGAACTTAGTCCAGGTTAAATCCAGCACCAGGATCTGTATATTCTCCTCCCTTCTTCCCCCCCTCCCATCACTCACAAGCTGTGCTTGCAGAAACCCATTTGGGATGTTAAAGTCTCAGGCTGATATTTCCTAACCCTTTATCTGACAGTGACCTTAAGTGTGACCGAAAAATGTTCCTGTAGATGGCATTATTTTAGTTTTCACTTAACCCCCAGTGGCCTAGTGGCCTATTTTACAATCATTCAATTACCCCTACTGCTGCTGAAAAAACCCAGTGAGAAAATAATTATTTGGTGCAGCTCAAGGTCATCTGCTGCAGGAGGATAGAGAACCATCAGACAAGCTCCAAGTCAGACTACTCAGACACCGTTGCACAACTGACAAGTGTATGGATGCACTTCAGAGAGGGGGCCAGGGCACTACAGTGCAGCTCTAAAAACCATAAGCTTCTGCTAGTAGAACAAAAGAAGCAGTTCTGACAATAAAAAAAAAAAAAAAGAGTAATTCTACTTGATGTCGTGGGGCACGTTCCCAAAGAGGGTAACGTTGCACATGTCCATATAGATGCATTCTGTTGTGTGGTGCACATGCACACACAATCACGCGTTCTGCTTACGTTACAAAGCAGCATCTCAGTGAGATAAAACACGTGATAAGAAAGAAATTCCTGTGCGAGGGACTCCCACATTTCCAGTAACAGTGAAAAGCCCGTGGAAACTTTCAGCTCAGCTGACTATTTGTGGTTTCTGTTTTGAACTTTATTAATGACACATGCTACCACCTGCTTGCTGCCTCCTCACTCCTGAATTAGGCTAATTATAAAATTTATGTAGAAAACAAAGCTTTTTAAAAAAATACATTCTCATCACCTCCCCACGCAACTGCATCTCACACCTACAGCTGCAGCCAACCGTGGGTTTCCTGTTGTACTATTGAATGGGGCAATTTCAGAATAAATATAGTTCAAATGCTTATAAATCTCTAGAGTGAAATCCTAGCTGTGCTGAAAGTAGGAGCTTCACCACAGATCTTGGGAGATTTTAAGCTGCTTTTGGTTCTCAGTGAGCCTTGTTTATGGAAAGGAGACGATTAATGCAATCTTACAGCAGGTGCCATCCTTTGTCTTTTTGTTGACCCATGCGTCAGCTTCCATAAACCACCACATATGTCCTGACAGTAGTCATCTGGGCTCCCCTGATGTTTTAGATGTGCTGGCTGAAGTTGGCAAGATCCAGTGTGTGAACAGTGACATAGGACGTTAGAAAAGAGCTCGGAAGAATCATAGAATCATCGAATGGTTTGGGTTGGAAGTGACCTTGAAGACCATCCAGCGCCACCCCCCTGCCCTGGGCAGGGACACCTCCCCCCAGCCCAGGTTGCTCCAAGCCCCGTCCAACCTGGCCTTGAACACCTCCAGGGATGGGGCAGCCACAGCTTCTCGGGGCAACCTGCGCCAGGGGCTCACCACACTCACAGTGAAAAATTTCTTCCTCATATCTAATCTAAACCTCCCCTCTTCCAGTTTGAAGCCATTCCCCCTCGTCCTATCACTACATGCCCTTGGAAAAAGTCCTTCCCCAGCTCTCCGGTAGGCCCCCTTTAGGGACTGGAAGGGGCTCTAAGGTCTCCCCAGAGCCTTCTCTTCTCCAGGGTGAACAACCCCAACTCTCTCAGCCTGTCCTCATAGGAGGAAGAAGCAGGAAAGAACACCATCACCATCATCTCCATTAATTTTACTGCAAGACAAAAACCTCACCCTGAAACCACCCGGTTGTCCTAGCCTAAGCGTATGCGTATGCCTACTCTGTGTGCTCTCTCACTGTGCCTTCTGGCTGCTTTAGCTACAGCAAAGGTTCTGGGCAGCGCTGAGAATTTGTGAGATGTCATCTTGGAGATCTAATTTTCAGATGTGCTCAGTATCCATGATTCTCATGGATTTCCCTAGGACTCCACCTGCAGGACTTCACATGCTGGTGGAGTCTAATTATCACAAAATCTCCATACGCTGTTTTATAGCAGAGAAGGTCATGGCTTAGTTGCTGGAAGAACCTACTGTTCTGACTATCATAATAGAAATAGCAACAGCTAAAAAGAAGAGAAATTCAAATACGTACCCCTACTCCACAGCGCAGTTCAATCTTCCTGAGGCATACAAAGTAAATAGTAGTAATAAAATGTGATAGGAAAATCGATTGGAACAAATGAAGCACTGTCTGTGCTGTATTCCGGCTTCTCTGTCCCATTGTTACTGCTTTGATTAATAAACAGCAATCTGATAATGAGCAAATCAGCTCAGCACCAGGATATGGCAAAGTAAACGCTGCAGACATGCGACAATGACAAAGCTGAATCTCACCAGCGTCAGGCTGTGTTTGGAAGCCTGCTGGGCTGTTTCGGGAGGCCGGCCAGAGAAAGACCACTACGAGGGCAGGGTAGGCAGTGCTCGGAGGGCAGAGCTGTTTGGGAGAGAAGCTGTTGTAAGCCGTTGTAAGATTTGATGTTATATTTATAAACATGCACTTAGAACCAGGCATCAATTTTTCACACTCATTTAATAGAAGTTTACCCCACTGGCTTTCTCTAGGGTGCAAAAATGAAGGCAACAACCAAAAACTGGCTCTTAAAACAGTATTTTAACAATATGGTAATGTTACTATAAAGAACTCCAACTAGGTCAGAGTCGATACTCAGCTTAGTTCCTTCCGGCGCATATTTAGTCAGAACTGAAAGGTAAAGGAACTGTGTCCATTTATGCCAGGAATAAATCAGTTTAGTTATGAGTTATTCTTTATTTCTTACCATGTTTCTTTCTTTCCTGAACATTCTGGATGTCCCTGTGACCACGGCTAGAGAGTGCCTTGTGTAGCCCTTCCTGAGCACTGTCCTGATGTGCCTCGGTGCCTTCTGAAGCGCTACATTAGGAGTTACTCTCTGAGTACTGGTTTTTGAGCAGTGGATTGAACTTCAGCAAGTTTCAGTGCTTGTTTCTGTTTCCTTGCTGTTTTGCTAGCGCCTTGGTAGATGCAATCACTGCAGGCTGTGCCAGAGATCCTTGTTAGTTCCCTACTTCTGTGAGCAAAAATTATCAGATTCACTGACATTTCAGACAGAGAGACAAGGAGAAGTGTACATAATTGATGTGAGACCACTAGTTGCAGTGAATTTAAAACAGAAAAAGGAAACTGTTCTCCAAAGGACTGGATATACCCAACACTTGTCATCAAGAAATGGCTCCAAGATCTGGCTGCTGACCACACGCAGGCTCTTCTACCAGCTTGTGAAAAAGGAGTTAGTGGGACAGAGAATAAAGGAGGAAACAGTTGCATCTTAGTTCTCAGGTGGAATTCTTCCAGATTGCCGAGGTGGCAAAATGGGTATTCTGCCAGCGCCCTGAAAAATCAGGATGGCTGCTCTGTCTGAGGGAGGGACAGGTGGAGCAGTAGCTATAACTGTTCAGACACTTTGCAGCAATTAGTTCACATATGCTCTGAAAACAGCAAGGGAAGCAAGCTGCGTCCCAGGGCTCTTCCGCACTCTGTCCCAGCTCCATTACTTTACACTACTTCCCATTTTCCCTGGTGGGAACAGCCTGGTCCTGGCCCCGGTCCCAGTTCTTCATCCCTGGGATGGTAACACTCCTGATGAGCCTGGAGCTGAATGATCTCCTGTATCCTTTAATAACCTCCAACCTGCAGGCTGCTCTTACCACGCTGACGGGACTGGGTGTCGCACGTACGTTACTCTCTGGTGGTAGTCTTTTATTTGCCCAGGCACGATGGGGATCCTATGAACGAGCCATCTCTCCGTCTTTGTCTTTCTGTACCTGCAGTTTGGAAGAAAATCAATATTGCTGTTTGTTGCTAAATTGTCAGACAGCTTTTGATGGTAATATCTGATGAAGCAGACATGCTGTTGTAGATATTTACCCTCAAACAGGTTCTCTATCAGCCACCATCTGCTTTTAAAGGGTCTTTGTTTTCCCCTTTTTTCCAGTGACTAATGGTGCATTTAACCCCAGAGAGCCTCTGATCTGAACATCAGAAAGTTTCTGCAGCAGAGGAACAGAAAAGAGGAGGCGGGGGAGGGAGGGTGGATGAGCTTCCTGTTGTTCTAACTTGGCTGACTGGTCGGGTTCTCAAATCAAACTAGAAATCTCACCGCTTAAGGCAGCCACCGCTCAAGTCCTTGATACAGCTGCCAGACTTGCGTTATACTCTGGTTCAGAGTCTTGAGACCGGAGCGGCGCAGACTGAGGGCAGCCAGACCGCCTGGTTGGCCTGCGCAGACAAGGCACATCAGCTCTCTGTCCACTTGCTCTATCTGTACAAAGGTGTTATCAACGCCTTTTTGATAAAAAACGTTAATTCTGCAGATGAAAACTACAGGGATGGGAGGCCTTCTGTTTGCTTTTGCAGGCCTAGAGACAGAGGTCAAAATTTACACTACAAAAAGTCGGGGGAAAGTCCATGGGAATGGCACAGATTCATCTGAGTTTGGGTCCAGGATCATCCCTGAGGGCTAGGGATAGTTTTGCAAAAATATCAAGTGTGATTTCTGGGAGCACGGCAGAATTCTGCAGTACCTGAAAGACACAGGAGGAAATCTCATGTCATAGTCTTTCAACACTGCATCGGCTGAATTAGTTTTTCTGCTCAGCAAGTGTCAGACAGAGTGGTCACCCAGTTCCTCCAGGTACTGTGTGGGCAGGACTCCGGCACAGCGGTGTCAGTGTAACTCCCGCAGTGCCAGGAGGGGTGTCCCAGGCAATGGCTCTACTGCCATCCATGCTGCCAGAGCGAATGAACCATATTCACTGTGCTTCAGCCGAAGATCACACCGGGATTTGGTCTCCACCGTCAAAAGGCACATTGCGTTGCTCCACGGGAGAAACTCATTTTCCTTCTACAGACAAGTCTGGTAAAACACAAGGTTTTCTGAAATTACAGTTTCAGTTTACACACTTTCTTATTTTTTCGGTGCACCAGACCACTGCACAGAGTAGTGCTCTGATGAGGGACCTGAGGGCTACAAACCCCGAATCAGCCTGTGCGGTGCCTGGAGTGGGGAGCAAACAAGAGACCGGGCGAGCGGGAGAAATGGGGAAAACAAAGTAACTTACGAGAGGGGAATCACAATCTCTTCACTGAATTCTTGTGTACCTGTTCATGGTACATAGCACAAAATAGTGCTATACTATTCAGTTCTCAGAACTGAACGAGAGCAGGGAAGATAGAAAGTAACTGGACAAAGGGGACCATATTTGATCGGCTTCACAGTAGAAGCTGATTAATGCTGAATGACTCGGCACACTCAGTTCAAATAATTGCAAATCCCAGCATGTTGCTCTCCCAGAAGTCTCGCTTTTCCAGTCCCCAGGGGACGGCGTGACAACTGCCGCTCAGAGAGCCCAGCCTCGTGCCGCACTGCGACCCGCGCGGCAGCCCGGGGCTCACACCACCCCGACCCCTCAGAGCCGAACTCGCTCGGCCTCAATACTGCCTCTCTGACTTCATCCTCTCCTCAGAGTTTTCCAACCCCAGGCCATGAAAATAGCTTGGCATAAAAGAATACAGAAACCCCTAGCAGGTTTACAGGCACTTTTCCAGCTTTGGCAACTACCTCCACTTAAAGTTCATAGGCAAAAGTCTGCTTTGTGTGTGTTCCTGCTCCCTGGCAAACTGCGCTGCCAGAGCTGTCTGTGCTGCAGACAGACCGATTGACAGCTTCGCCTCCAGCCAGAAGCCTGATTCAAAGGAATATAAAATTCTGTGTAATAAAGTTTGCATGAAATTTTTACCTGCAACAATTCCCCAATGTGCTGAACTGCATGACACTGACTTATATAATACATCATTTTAGCAGCAGAGTTAAACAAAACACAAAGCCAGATTCAGTTTAATTTTTTTTCTCGTGATCATAGACATTATACCATACCTGACAGCTATAAGCCATTACTTCTGTTATTTTGTAGTACATAAACATCAAATACAAGATTTTCTTCAACAAGCGTTTCAATCAAATCAAATGTTTAAATGTAGACTTTTAAAAATATGTCAATTATAAAAATTAAAAAAAAATGGTTTTAGGTAAAAGATTGAAAGTATATGAAATATTGAAAAGGACTGCTTCAGTATTATTGAAATACTTTAAATTTTTAAAAAGTGAAATGTTAGAACAGAAACATTTCCATAGACAATTGATTTGGATGAAAACACATTTTCTAAAAGAACAATATTCCATTGAAAAATTTTCCAATTGCATTTTCTAGTGGCCAATTTTTCAATGACATTTTCCAAAGAACAATCTACATCTGAAAATTTTTCAACAAGCTCTTGTGAGCTCTTAAAGGAAAGAAGTAGATTTCCAATAATAGATTTTGAAAGGCAGTTATTATTCGATGATTTACACCTTTTTTACAGAAAAAGTAGCATACCAATTACAGGGCAATTGCCCAGACTTTCTGTTAACTCATTTTTTAACTTAAAATGCAAATTGCTGAGAAATGTTCCCAGATTTCAATTAAAAACCTTGAGTGACTTGATTTTGAAATGGATTGATGTAAATGTTCACTTTAGACGGCCACGTACGGCCGCGCTCCAGATCCACCTCCACCAGACAGCTCGGTCTGAACGCGGGTGTCCGACCACGGCGTCCGGTTCAAACTCGGGTCGGCAGTTCGAGCTTTGCTCTTTATTAGGCTGAGTTAGAAAACTTATCTGAATTTCAGTGGTACCTGCAAGTCCAGTTATTGATCACAACTCTTACACCAAGCGCTGTCTAACACTACAAACCCACCCCAAGAATACTCCAATATAGAACTTGTCATGTCTTTACGCTTTGATGAGATCAGGCTGAGAGTCGGCTTCGCATTCAGTTGCGATACCATTTACCACAAACATTTACAATATTTCCAATTTCCATTTTATTTTCTAACCCATTGCTTCCAGTTTTTCAACCATTTGATCGCTCCCAAAGCTGGCTGTGCCCGGGCGGGCATTTGTGTACGTGACGAGGAGCCCAGGTTTGTGTATGTTACGTGTATATGTGAGGAGTGAGGTGTCTGGTGCTTAAGGCAGTACCTCACAAGTGAGACTTAGCTGGAACATCTACAGCCCCAGTCCCAAGGTCGCGCTTCAAATCCGCCAGTTCAGGACTTGGAAACACACTGACTCCAACACTCTGACTTTTCGGGAAATTCACGGCCTCTTTTCAAGCCTGTAGATCTGAACATATTTCAAAAGATGCAGAGGTTAATTTCTTCCAGTTTAGATGGACAGCATTTGGATCTCGATCAGAAGCACCTCCTCAGCCAGTGTAAATGATAATGGCCCCTTCTGCTCCGTTGCAGTTCTGGGAACGTGCTCCAGCTATAGATTTGCTCTTTGAGTTCACATCCAGAAGTCAAGGGGGAATAGAGTTTTCAGTCCTTCTCCACGGAGCCACAGAGAGATGAGGGTTATGCAGGCTCCAGCACAGCTCTGCCAGGGAACTTCAGTGAACAGAGTCTGGTGGCTTTGCATCACGTGAGCAGACAACCACAATGCCTTATAGTGTCTGCAGGGCTGGGAATTTACAGGAGATGTACTCGGATACCAAGAAGAAAATTCTGTCCCATATATTCTCTCCTCTCTTGTTTCACAGAAATAATTAGAGCTCTTGGTGTTCTCTGCCTCAATCTCTTGTTCCACTTTTCCCATAAGGTGGTTTAGCTGCCCTAAATTACAGATCGAAAAGCTAAATGCTAAAGGCCAGGCTAGTTCTCTACCTTCTTTCTATAGTCCATGAAAAAAAACCCCAGACAGTTCAGAGGGCAATTCATCTCATCCTTAGATAGCCATCTACAGTAAGTTAGACAAATAGCTCTTTGGAGGTGTATCTCCATTCATTGTAAAAGGAACCTCCTTTAGACTTTGGCATATACCTTTCCTATGTCTAAAGTTAAGTGAGATAAATCACATCCACAGCTGTTGTCTGAGTAAAGAGGGCTCAGAAATAAAGCTGTGGTGAGAGAAGATCACTGCAGAAACAACCATGACAGTTGGAGATCCTTCACCCCCTCCGCCCCACTAGCCGTCTGCTCCAGCCATTGCACCAGATGTTACTGGTCCCGGCGGCACAGCCAGTGGGACGTGGACATCCTGTGAGTTCTGGCCAGCAGTCAGCTCGTGGCTCCTGAAGGGACCTAATGCTGACCCGGCTGAACTTTTTGCTGAAGCAGCTGAGAAATGTTCTTACCGTGCCTCCCATCACTCAGCTGTGCACTCAAAACTATCACAAGAGGGGCAATAACAAACCACAGGCAGCTGTTACACAAGGCTGCATTATCAGGACATTAGGAAGGAATGCAAAATGCTCCTGAAAGGCTTAGCTTTTCCAACGCATACTTTCTTATTTCTGGTTGAGCTACAGAGCATCTCTGAAGAATCATCCAATTTGTTCTATATCTACCCCAGCTGGTTGTTATTCTTTGCCCTGGAGGGAGTTGCAAATTGTGTATGCAGCCCGTACTTTGTAAAGAGATGGCGAAACGGCAGCATCCCCCTGCTTGCACAGTCCACGCAGATGGCACTGGGCAGGTAAAGAGCTATTCTCTGAGAAACGCTAGCTATGAACAGTCTTTCAAACATTAATAATTTGAGAAACACAGCAGCAGAAAGTTAGATGCAAAGTGACATAAATGACTTCTAGAAGATACCATTAGTTAAAAAATGATGTGCATAAAAGAGCAGAGCAGAAAAGCACAATCACACAAGCCAAGATGAACTGACCCAATCTACCTGAGAGACACCCGCAACGTCAGAAGCTCACTGCAAAGACAACCTAGCAGTTAATCTGGGGAGGGCAACCAGGCCAGATGTTTCGCTTGGATTCTGTTTGCCTTTTTATTGCCAGCTGCTGCACGCCAGCCTGAAGCACCAGGATGGGGGACTTGGGATGAACACAAGGTAAAGAAGAAGAAGCAAAGGTAAATTTGTTATTAAATGCATCTTAAAAAGGAGGGATATGGCAAGGAATGAAGGACCTCAGGATAATGGGATGTACAACTCTTCATCTGTAGGTCAATTTTTATTGCATTTCAGATCAGCAGTTGTGCAAGTCATTATTATGTGGTCAGTTTTATTGAATCAATTTGGCAGTCTCAATACAGCATCTAATGCATAGAGGAAAAATTTTAAAAGACTGAAGAGATTTAGGAGTCTAAAAGTCCCATGCATTATCAGTGGAACTTAAACTCTCTGAGGAATTAAGTGCTTTTGAAAACGGGATGTGGTCTTCTAAGTCTTGTACACACTTGTGAAAATATTATCCTACTTGGCCACAGCACAGTGTGACGGTTGCTGGTCTCCTTGCTGTCAATCATGGCAGAGAGGTCAAGGACTGAGTGGCTTGCAGTGATTACTGGCTTATGAAATTCTCCTTTTCTTCTTCTCAGAACAGTCCCTCCTGTTGAGAGCAGGCATGTTGGCAGGCGATGATGTTGTAGAGAAATACAGATTTCAGCGGAGAAATAGAGAAACCTGTTGTCTGGAGAAGGCACCATGGTATTTTCCACAAATAAAAAATGTTAAAAATTGAGAGGTGTACAAATGAATACAGTGCAGAGGCAGGGATAAACTAAATGAAACACTGGCAGATCTGGAAAGTTTTGATGTGCCACTGCAACAGTGGAGTCTATTTTCCTGTAAGTGCCAGGACTACAAAGGAAACCTGCAAAACTGTTAAATAAAACTGGTGTTTAAAAAGGAAGGGAAAATGATGATTTTAATTAATGCCAGGAATAATAGCTTTTTTCTTCCCTTCTGATTAAAATGGTTATGGAAAAACAGGGCTACAGAGCTGCTATGGCCATCAGCGGTAGTGTTGCTGTTGCTACCAACTAGCCTTCAGCTTCCTTAATTGGGTACATTCAGAATCTCACCTCAGGGTGTGTGGGGGGCACATCTCAATTCCATATCCTTTAGCCCAATCCTCATGCTTTATTCCTCTTAGATTCCACTTATCTGGTCTCATCGGAAGTTTTCAATGAACCAAATCAGATCCGTATTTTCAATATAATAAATTACCCCGAGCTCCCTCTCAAGATCTTTGTCCTTCTCAAGTGTTTAACAGCTGCTGTCCTTTCAGCGATGTCGGTGGGTCAGAAGTTGTGCTGGTGGCTGTGGTCTGACTCACATCCTAGATCCCCAGTGTCTAAGACACTGGCCATTCAACACAGCTCTGGTTCCATTCCATACATGCATTCTGCCAGCAGGAAGTCCCCAGCCAGCGAGGGTGAAACAGGAGTGAGCACTCGGCACCTAATCAGAGAATTCTGCGAGCCCCTGCTCCACCTGGGTATGTCCTTTTGTCACCAAAGAGCTCCATTTTACTTATTGTTTTTTATAGCTGATCTTCATCTATCCAGATGGTTTTGCGCTGCTCTTCCCCAATCCTGTCTTTTATTATTCGAATAAGATCTTCAATACTGCTCCATGCATCTGCCTCTACAGAGGCATAAAGACATGGCAGTGCTTCCAGTTCTTTCTCTTTCAGACGGCACATACGTAAAAACTCATCTTCAGTCTCTGGCTTTGGCAATAGTTTCCTGTATCAAAAGAGCAGACCGAAAATAAATGTCTTACATTTTAAGTTAATCCTGTAGTCCCAGCAGTCCCATCAAGGATTTATTTTCTACTGACTATATACAAGCAATAAAAGTGGTGGAGAATACAGCTACTCCAGGTCTATACCCCCCTTACCTCCATGCTGCCCCCAAGGAAAAATATTTGCTATGGGGAAACAATTTAAGAGGATTGAATGCAGGGAGAGTGCAAGCGTTTACGAGCTTTCCTCTTCCAGCTAGCATTACCTTAAAAAATGCTGTGGGAGTGCTGAGCATGGAGAAAACCACATATTCTTCAGTCTCATCCTCCTGCAATGCTCATTGCTATCAGTGACAGTGAAAGAGTGCTAGATTTGGGGAACTCCTGCTTTCTCCGGTTGTAAGATTTCAGGGAGTCATGGAAGGAAATAGTGCACATAGAGGCACCAGATGAAAAGAGAAGAGGTTCTTTATTTCCCTCACCGAGAACATTAATGGACTCAAGAATTATTCACTGAATAAGATGGAATATCAAATATGCAAAAGGTTTGATATGTTACCTGAACCTCTTGATGTTTTTCTCTGAGACTCTGATAAAGAGAACAATAGGATATATCTTGGCTTTGATTAAATCCTTTGTGCAGCTTATTCCAGCTTCCAGGAGACAATGCTTGTTCTAAAAACAAAGTCATAACAGTGTCACAAAGGAACATTCACTGCCGAGGAATCCAAGATAAAGGCATCCATACCTTATGGGGTCAGCTGAGAAGCTCTCTATTTACTATTGTACCCATTTAAAACCTTTTAATCAAATATACATTTAAAGTCCAAACTCCTCCTTCTGGTTTACAGTTAGTGAAATAACAGCTGAGCTTAATAGCTTTCTGAAAAGGTTTAAAATAGAAATGGATTGATCTAAAGATGAAGAGTATGATAAAATACCAGTTTTACATATATACACAAACACACATACTCGCTCTTTGTTCAGAGAGAACATCTACTGCAACTACTTGTGAGAAAGAAACATCACTTTAATTCTCCTTTTTTCCATGCTGTGCATCAAATCTACTCTACGTGATACAAGATCTCCGTCTTTGACATTGTTGTCTTTGTACTGTACACCCCTCTGTCTGTGTTTCAGGCCATCCTTTCTTTTGTCTAGGTCCTTGTATCTCTTGCTCTCTCACACATTCATATACACTTATGATACAAAAAGGAACTGAATAAGGGATGGAGCACAGAAAATGAAAGCATATTTTCCTGCATCAATGTGGGTCATCACTGGGAATGAGTGAGAATATAAAAGGATATGGCTGAGGATGAAAAAGGAGAGGAAAAGCAAGAGCACAAATAAAAGCCATTTGGGAGAATAAATATCAACCTGAGATTGAAGGTGGGCAAGAGAGAGAACATGCAACTGTAAATTGGTCAGAAGAAGAAACATACATTGTGGACAGATTCACAGCCAGCCTATGGAAGGGATACAGAGTAGTCTAAGCACCTTGGCAGTGACAGCCTCAATATTGGCAGGTACGATACATTCATACGTGTTCAGATTCTTTTCTCTGCTGAAGATGATAGTCTCTGTTCTCTGCTTCCTTAAGAACTCTTCCTTTGTCACAATATCTGGAAAGAGATGTGGATGAGGACAAAATCAAGATTACAACAACAGAACACCTAGAAAACTATCCAACAGTACTTCACATAGGATGTAAGGATGATTCAGGGAAAGAAGACGAGCAATGAATTGTCTTAACAGCTGCCTCATTTCTTCCATTGAATTCAATTAAAGCCTAATCTGATCACAGCTGAGCATCTCAGCTATATCCTGCACCAATGAGTCCTTGGGCAATTACTACAACACTATGAAGGCATTAAATTAAAACAGTAAATACAATTCCAGCACCTAATGTTATATAGTAACGTTTCAGGGCTGGAGGATGCTGAGAAGTGCTAAAAAAAGAAGGTCTCTTCACTATAGGCTCCTAAAACAAGGATTTAGTGTTCCAACATTTGTGTTTAAAAGTTTCAAAAAATTTGGCTTAGGTTGCAATGTGTGATACTAGCCCTCTTGTGAATTGCAGCTCTACATCAAAGCTTTTGTTTTATGTTGCAAGACAGGGGATATTTATTATGATACTTAACTTTTCAGTTTCTCTGTCTGGATGACTGTAAGACTGCGTGCTATGCGGTGGGTATTCAATATTAGTGTAAAAATGAAACGTCAGCTGTGTTTAATGCTGTGTTGTATACAATTCTGCCCTCCAGCAATCACAGTACTGCATATTGCTTTAATAGTAAATACTTAGCATGGAAGAAAATCAGTCTTTCGAGTAGATCAAATGCACAATCTTCACAGCCTTGGACGAGATAGAAACCTAAAGTCGCTCTAGGGAAGATATTCCTCATAATAGCAAATACTAGAAACAAATTAATCAAAATTTCACATTGCCTAGATATGCAGTATGCAAACAGTATGCAAACAGAAAGAGCACTCACAGCATTTCGGTCTCTGAGGGGCATCCTAGCAACCACACAGCATACACATGGATAATATTCATAGACACAGAATCTCATAACCATGTGCACTGGCTGTCTTAAAAACATTCAAATATCTCAGATATTCTCAAAAAGCAGGATTTATAACTACACATCGCTCTGAAGTGACTTGAAGTATCTCAAGCAACTACCGCATGTGCATGCCCCTGCGTGTGCACGCATATATATGTTCATATTTCCAACACTGAGGGTTCGCAGTCATGGTCCGCTTTTATCCCATTACCTGGCTTGCATATGTTGAATTCCAGGGCACCTCCCGAGTTGAGAAGCTTCTGTACCAAGGTCTTGGCAAGCATGGTGGGAGTGAAAAGAACAGGGCGCCTGCGCTCGCAGTGGATTGGTCTCACCAAGCTATAAGGGATTAGACTGAGCCTCTTATTGATTTCACTTTCGGAATCCAAATCTGAGTAAAGAAGAAGACATTTATCTTCTGGTTTCCTCTCCATCAGTATTTGGAGAAAAAGAAGCAGGAACACATGAACCAGAAATGACATGGTTAGTCATACTGGTCCTCCTTTCTCTTTTGCCGGCGCTGTCTTTACCATGTATCTAGTAGTATGATGTCCAACCTAATACTAAATAATTCAAGTGCCTTTTGCTTTCAAGAGATTATTTCATACTTTAACAGGACACTTGCTTGGAGAATCTTTCTGCTCATTAGCTTGACATTCTTTGAGTTAAATGTTTTTGGACAAAGAGCAAGAAAACTCCTATGAAGAACTGCCAACCGAACAGGAAGTTTCAGTGTCCTAAGCCTGGTCATGAAGGCTTAGTGCTTCAAGCACTTTTACCAAAATCAGTGTTTTGGTCACAAATGCTGTTGAATTTTTGCACAGAGTGGGCCATGGAAGATAGTAATAGGAAAGACCTATGACATTTTTTCACGGCCATGCTGTTATGTAGGTGGCCTTTTTATCAGTGCCATGTGTGTAAAAGCTATTACTATTTTATATTCATACCTTCCAGTTTATCAGACAATGGCTTCTTTGCTTCAGATGAGGTCCGTGCCAGACCAGAGGGCCAGCCAGTGACGATACGGACGCGCTCATTGCTATTCATACGCTTATATTTGTTTTCAGACCTACTGACAAACTGAAAAGGTGAACAAAGAGATTTGACCCTGATTTCTCACATTCTTTATTCTCCCATATATTCATTAGCCCACACTTGTTATCTCAGAGATCTGAATTACCTATGTCTGTCAAAGACAAGACTCCATGGATCTGTTGACTGAATTCTAAGGCTCTTTAAATATCATAGATCTGATTCAGAGCCTTTGTTAATCCCCTTTGGGATTTCTTATTTTGTTCTTTGCTCTTAAGCGGCATGTTCTTTTTTCTTCGCAGAGCTCCCTGCTATCACCAGTACCAGCACTGATGAGTCCACAGCGGAGCAGCACTCTGAGTATTTGCACAAATGTATTACAGGTTATACCCAAAACGCTGCCTCTTCTTTGCTCTACCCGAGAGACTTAAAACCTCCAAAATGGCATATTTTTTCACTGGTAAATAGGCTTCATGCTTTCATTCCCCGTCCACCCAACTATTCCTCTATCCAAATACTAATTCCTCCTCCTATATATTTGTTAACGTTCACAACCATCTCCCTCCACAAGACTTTTTTACCTTGCACACACACAGACTCTGTCACACTCAGAGTCACTAACCTACAATTAAAGGACTACTTTCTGATGAAACCTCATCTCACAGAGCCTTGGGGATTTGGTCTAGCCGAAGGGATCGTCCTTATGCTTCAAGCAAGACACATTCCAGCCTCTGATGGCAGGGATGTTTGACTCATCGAGCTACATTAGTAACGGAAGGCATGCACTAAAAAATAAACACCCCACACCACAAGAGCAGTTAGAAAACACAACCCGTTCATCCTTTTCATGTATTAAATCTTTTTAATAGGAAGAAATCCTGACACAACCTCTATACCTGAGGTGGGGTTGCTGGGGAAATTAGGATAGCCTGAGACTATCTGCTGTGCAGATCCGCTATTTCAGACATTGCATTGAGGATTTGAACTTTATTACCTGTAATATTTGGCCCAAAAGAAAGCTTGCTCTGGATAGGCGAGGGCTGGCTTTCGGGTCATTCTGTGGGGCAGGCTCCTCTGGCTGCAAGGTATTCTAGTAAAAAATAACACAGGGATTTTTCTTGCCCTCCCTCTTATTTTTTTTGGTTTGTTGTTTGTTTTTTTTAAATCACAGTATTTGAGAAACAGAACAAGCCAAAGCAGATATTTTATATTTCCAGTAGAAGGGATAGTGCTTGATTCATATCTACCTCAAATACAATGTTCTAAGGAAATAGTAGCCATAGCGTGGCCTGCACTGAGAAACACCGCTCCTGTTCTGCTCTTCCACATTCCTTTCTTCACAGGAGACTGCTCTCCACAGCTTGTGAAAGAGCTAATTTCTGCACTAAGAAATAGCATGCAAAGCTTTTGCTTTCACGAGCATCTCTGTCAGTGATCTCTGTCCCTTTGATCAGTGGGGACTGGAATACAGAAGGAATGTGTGGCACTTAACCTTGACTGAAATCAAATACAAGCACTGGCTACAGTGTCTCTGCAAATGTTAGAAGCATATACGTCTCCCAAGCTCTAAAAATAACTTATGGTAACTAATAGACCAGGAAGTTAGGTTTTAATTATGTAAAGATGGAATCCTTGGGTTTAAAGAAAGAAAAATCAAATTGCTTTCACTGAGGGAAAAGGGGAAATCGGCAGGGCTGTTGTGTGCGAAGACCTGATAATCCCACTTCTCTCCATAGCACATAGCTTGGAAGAGACAGGTCTTTCTAATACAGGACAATGGTAGCTCTGGGGATTAGACGCTTGTTCACAGGAGGAGAGAAATAATGCTGATTATTAACTCCAAGGACACAGCTTCTTCCTCAGAGTCTCCGACTCTGGAGATATTCCAATCCCGCCTGGATGCCGTCCTGTGCAGCCTGCTGTAGGTGACCCTGCTCTGGCAGGGGGGTTGGACTAGAGGATCTCCAGAGGTCCCTTCCAACCCTCACCACTCTGGGATTCTGTGGATATGAAGATGCATTAGAGGCTTACAGGGAGAGAAGAATGAGAAGGACTAACTAAGACGCAGAACAGATGTTAGACTTTTAAAGTGTACTCCCTCATAGCTGCAAGGGTTAATAGTGTGCCGAGCTAGGTCCATTGCCAGAGACAATATTATTTAAAGAAAACATAAGGTGCCCATTGCCTGGGACAATCAAAACCTACAGGGAGTGTAAACAGGACTTTCTGTAAAATTAACATAATGAACAACAAGTAGCAGTGGAGTAACAGGTGTTAAAAAGACCTTGTTTGTAGATACTCACCCGGAGTCCCCGAAGGGTGTTATATGAGCTTTCTGTCTCATCTCTGCTTCCCCTGTGCATCAGCCGCTGCAGCTTCACCAAAAGAAGTTGCTGGGCTCTGAAAGAAAGGATGGAATCACAGAGATCAAGATACCTTTGAAACCACTCAGAAGAAGGCTGGACTGCAATAGGTCTGTGCCTACAGAAAAGATTAAACAGAAATAGCAGTGAGGACTCACTGAACCACACGGTAAATGCAGGAACAAAATAATGAGCAGGACTGTAGCACAGTTAAGGATTAAAGAACCTCCACGGCATATTTTCCTATGATACTTTTTGAGAAACCCGCATTATTCTTTCAGGTAACATCTGGAGTCTCCTTTCTAAAGCTTTGTAGCTCATATTGCAGTTTAACACCTCCTGGCCTTATCTCAAAAATTAAGGCATATACCTCTTTGCTTACAGCAGTTATTAATTTCCCTGCTTACAGAACCGCCGCTCTCAGTCGTGGCCCCTCAGCATCCCACTCACCTGCTGTAGCTGGGAATGGTCCCCATTTCCAGGTCCCTGTCCGTGAAAGGGTCGACTCTGGCACATAGCCACTCGCACATCCCCTGGTACATGGTGTCAAGAATATGAACAATCTCGTCACATTTCACTGACAGGGTACAGCCGTCCAGCTGGCTGGAGATGTTCAGATTAAAGCGGATATAAAATGAATCCCCCGAGGTGATCAGCCCTTCTTCCAGCTCCGCCAGCAGTCTCCGGTAACCTGTGGCAGTGAAGGAAGGGGTGAAGCATGATGGCTGCTGGTCAAACCTCAGCATTGCTGTGTTCCTGGGCATCCTCTGGGAGAAGCACATGGCACAGACTTCCGAGGCTCCTCCGAGAGAAGGTTTAATACTTCTAGAGTGCTAATTACACTAGTTACAACACGGTTACGGGCCTGCACCTTAAAGACATTAATGGGGCATCGATTCAGAAACAGCTCATGCTGCTGGTATAGAATCTGTGAGAATATTCTCATTATAATGCTACTTTTAGGTAACTCCATTTTCAGTACTCCACACACGACCTGTGAAACAGAGAATTTCTCAGCAAAGATGCAGACACAGCTATAGCTCTGTCCTGTAAGTACAGCTTGAGTACTGCCACCAATTTTAATGACAAGCTATTCCCTTTATTATTCGCTCTAATTGGCACTCCCACAATCTATAACATGCTTTATCTGCAGTTAAGTGGTGCTCAAAAAAAATTGCAATAGTCTTTCTTACCTTTGAAAACATCAAAGAAAATCAAAGACATCACTTCCTGTGTGATCTATGCAGCTGAAATTCTATAACCAGCATTAAAAAAAAAGCCCGCAAATTTATATACACCAGTAAAAAATGGATTTTGGAGTGTAATTTTTGATCTATAACCTGAAATTATAATTTCAGGCCATGAACACTAAAATCAAATTCTGTTCACCACACACGAACTCCAGCTGTTAAAGATAAGATAAAGCCACAAAGGTAATAAACAGGGCCACTCCATCAGGTAAATGCTAAATCAACTTCAGCTGGATAAAG
The DNA here is from genome assembly GCA_013398815.1 of Ibidorhyncha struthersii. NCBI lineage: Eukaryota > Metazoa > Chordata > Aves > Charadriiformes > Charadriidae > Ibidorhyncha > Ibidorhyncha struthersii. Next base: position 738,652 of record VZSZ01007750.1, on the reverse strand, counting down.
ATGATTCAGCTCACCACATTGCATTACAGAAAAGGGTACATAAAAATAAGCTCAACGTGTTTTGTGAGTCATGTTGTTATTGGCCCACCATGTAAATTCTTCAGAGTCCTGTAGTGACAAGCATATGGGCTTTTTCTGTTCTCAGTCTCAAAGCTAAAAGCTGGAGCAGTTGCACAGAGTACCTATAATTAACACCAGTGGACAAGCTTCAGATTGACACCAATACAAAGGGTATTCTGGTTCATCCGCACTAGTTAGTATAATAGACCTGGGACTCCGTCAGATGAGAAATACTTTTGGTCTTACCTTCATGATTTGATTTATACTGGAGCGTTACTGGGCCACTGCACCTCTGAATTGTCCAGTGAACTTCTTCCTTTGTGCAAGTATCCAAGGGAACACTCTGATTTTCCTCTTTGATGCAGGCCTCCAACTAGATATGAAAGAAATATTACTCTCTAGTGCGGGTTCAATCTCTGAGTCAATTACACCATTTTTTTTTTCAGTGACATAATCTTTTTCTGACTAAACAATGCAGATACTTTGCTATCAGGATGCAGATTATGTTCTAATTATTTAATTTCTTTTCTCTCAAATTAGGAATGCTAGCAGTCAATGGAACTGCAGCTCTTTGACAATCCCAGGCTTCCTAGTAATAAATAGTACAGGAATATCAGTTGTGGTTTTTTTTTCCCCCTTGGAGGCATTTTATTAGGAAAATTATTTGGGAACATCAGCAATGGAGGGAAAACTAAGCAAAGAGCAACTTAGCAGAAGCACGGTTGAACTCCTGCTTCTGAGATGCTGGGGACAGCTATGCAGGTGTGTGGTCCTTCTGCCCTTTCATGTTGCAGCTGTATCTTTTTCTGTTCATAATATGTCTGGTCCCAGAATAGGCCACTCTAAGGAATGCTTTAGGAGTCATCATGCTAAGCTAAGTAGCATGAGCATCCATCCTTTCAGGCAGGGAAGTACTGGGAAGTTGAGAGCAAGTCCCATTCCGGTCTGTTCAAAGGGGCTGTACTGCACCATACAGCATTAAGGAAAGTATCAGTTGCTCTAATCTCTTCCATACGGAGCTGGAGTGCAAAAGCGTGTGCATGCATTGCATGGCTGTAAATACTGTTCTCCCATATTTGAATAGTCAATAGCAGATTTTCTTCTGCACGAATTGTATGCTTTGTCATTAACACAAGATGAAAGAAGAAACAAAGGAAAGGACTGTGGTGAGTGTGCGCAGTGCAGGTGGACAGACATCCAATACAGTTTCTTGATTATTTTATGCTCACCATTAGGATTTGGTGTCCCTCCCGAAGGCCTGCTTTCTCTGCAAGTGATCCTGTCTTGACAGAGCTAATAAAGCTCCCTTTATCATTACCACCAACGAGAGTGATTTCTGACTTGAGACTCTCTCCATTCAGTGTTACGCGCTGGATAGCATGGCAGGAGTTTCTAATGCGATCGACAGATGTGACAGAGGGACGAAAAGGTCTGTGTTCATGAAAGGAAGTAACAGACAGTTATCTCAGCTTTTAACTATCACTCCAGAGTTAGGTGATAAATGAGAGACCTATAAACAAACTCTAGAGATATCAAGCACTAGGATCTAACGACTCAAAGAGAAATCCTTCTCATTACTGCCTAAGTTCTGGAGAAGAGCATCTGCATAGCTTCAAGTGCTCTGACGTAACTGAATAACTCAGGTGTATAATAGCACCCTACCTAGCAACCTGCGGCAGCAAGATAACAAGATCACAAGGATAAATTTGAGCCTCTCAAACATTTTGTCTACCTGGAAGTTTTTGAAATCTTAGGATGACCTTCATTGGTTCAGAGGATAGGAAAGGGCTCCAAAATAACATGTTACACTGCTGCCAACATAAAGAAGTAAAGACTTAGTAGATATTTGTGTCAATTAACAGCTCGCAACATCGTATTCCTGCCATTATATCTTCAGCAACTAATAGATAAATGGAGGATCTCAACTGTAGTAGCTTTTCCCCTCAGTCTCTGTCTGAGGTAAGTAAACTGGCATCTCACGTACCTTTCCAGAGAGAACTTTCTAAATATGGAGCTGACATGCTCAAGCTCATAAGCATCCAGGCCTTCCGACTGATGAGAAGAAGAGGAAGAGTGCACCGAAGGAGCTCCATGTGACTGCCTGTCATGACTGTCATCTGAAAAGAGTAACAAGAATGAAAATGTGTCCTAGATAGAGCGACAAAGAGGGAAAAGGGGAAAATGGATGTTTGATTGATCCCAGCCAAAGCTGAAGGAGAAAATTCCTGGTGCAGAGGCATGATTCATGTCCACAGGCCATGGCAAGGAATGCCAGTCTTGCTTACTGGACCTACCTGATCAGTCTCACAGAACAGCAAGTTGGAAGGGACCGCTGGAGATTGCCTAGTCAACCCCCATGCTCAAAGCAGCGCCAGCTAGTGGAGATTGCTCAGGACTTGTCCAGTTGGGTTTGGAGTATCTCCAAGGATGGAGACTTGTCAACCTCGCTGGACAACCCTGTTCCAGTGTCTGACCACCCTTACAGTAAAAAAAGCTTTTTTTTCTGTTTAAATTGAATTGCTTGTTCTTTAGTTTGTGCCCATTGCCTCTTCTCCTTTCACTGGGCAGCACTGGAGGAGTCTGGCTCTGTCTGCTTTACTCTTTCCCCTCTCAATTTGGTGCTTTCCTTATTGAAAGGCTGGAGGTCTTCTTATCAACCTGCAAACCTCAGCCAAGCACCCTCCATCTATTCATTCCGTCTAATCCTTCTTCTGCTTAGTTCTTCAGGAATGACTGCTTTCTTATTCTCACCACCAGTTGCCCCTTTGTTTTCTTGTTATGATGAGCTGACTTGATTTTTTCTGAGACTGCGTGTCCCATCTTATTTAGACCACGAGCTGATTACTTGACGGTATCTGTAGCTGGTGAGCTAATCACACACATCTCATAGTTAAACTACATACATTATAGCCTCTTGCTTACCATCTAGCTCCAAAGCATCATATCCAAAGCTGTCATTGTCCTCTTCAACCAGGCTGGAATTAAAAACAAAACATGAGATAATGGAAGAGAGAAAGAGAAAGCTGTTCACTTTCCAGCTTTCTGCAGAGTTCCAACTTCAGCAGGAGGAATTTTTTCTGTGAAAAAGAAAGATGTTGGAGGTGTTGCATCAGGCAGCAGTGCAGCTGCAAAAAAATAAGCAAGTAACATACTTGTGGGCGCAGGGAAGTTGTAGGAAGATGGTAGGAGTACAGTATGTGTCAGCCAATGAGGGAAGCATGTGAAGCAGCAAGATGATTCAGAAGGAAAAATTGCTAATGGCAGTGAGGGAACGAAGATTTTGCTGAAGACAAAGGGAAGCTGCTGACTGATGGTCTCATAGGTGTGACTTACACCACACCTGCTTCAGCACCGAGATAAATGGCTGCATAATATCTGCTGTATATACACTGCAGTGTGGGTTTTTCCACGATAGATCAAAAATGTCAGAAGCTCACTGATGGACAGAGTGAATGTAAGAGAAGTGACTGAGGTGCAGCAGTAAAGGAGTAATTTACCTGCTTGATTTAAAGTACTTGAAGCATTTTATAACAGCTTAATGGTACCTTGCATGGTTACTCAGATACCTACAGTAAAGAGAATGGTGAGGTGCTCCAAGCTTTTGCACAGAAACTCTTATGCTACAGCTCTGGTCCCAGTCCAGCTCCCACTGACACAACCCTTCCTGTTAAGGGTGACTAGATTGGTTGGCCTTAAAAACAAACAGTTAAAATTCACCAAAATTTTGCTCTTAAAGGGATATTGGGGATGTCCAGACAAGTGAGTGACCTGTCTGCTTCACTAGAAGGACTTCATTAAAGCACGTCCTTTGGTTGCAAAGCTGTTTAAATAAGAGCTTGTTGTTTTCCCCATTCAGAATGATTTGTAGGTCTCCTGTGGAGCTGATATTCCTTGTATTTGACTTCAGGTGAAGGGTGAATTTTTGCAGCCAGTCGGGGGAGAATCAGCTATTTTTACACCACGCATAAGCAGGGAAATAATACACCTTTTTCTACATATTAAATTATGATCTCACTTTTTTTCCACACAAATCAAGATCGGATGAACTGTGAAACCTGCAACTTGGCATGCAAATAGCAATTATTTTGGATTACGTTCACAGACAAGTTAAAAAACCTTTCCAGGCTAATTATAAAATTATAAACTACAGTGAACTTTTGGGCATGCTCCTGAGATACTTGACTCCAGGCATTATTAGCTCAATAAAGTAAGGCCACATTCAGACCTTGCTCCAGGGTACCTTTTCCTTCCACATGCCAGTGGGAGAGAGTATCTATTATGAGGAAAATTTTCAGATTTCAATACAGCTCAGTCTTCCAATCTCTTAACATATGGGAAAGGATATAGTCAGAGCTGTGGTGAAATAAGTCCGCAAGATGAATAATATCCATGTAATCTTTGCTGCATTCTGTAATATACTGCAAGTATTTAAATGTTTAGGTCTGCCAAACGCTTTTCAAGTTAAGCGCCTGAAACATGGAATTAAAACAACACACTTTAAAAAGGGGCTTGGAGGACAATATAGGAGAACCTAAGGAGGACTAGAATAAACTCTGCCTAAACCATCTGCGGCCTAGAAAATTGTGTGGGAGAACTAGCTGAGGATGCCTCAATGGAAAACTGTCTTGCAAAGCTTTACACAGAGAAAGACAGGCAAAAGCAGCAGTCTGCCAGCAATGAGTTTGTTTTGAAAAGCATTAAAAATCTAAATAAAGGTCTAATAAAGATTAGATCTTAAAAATAGATCTAATAAAGAACTAAACCTTCCACATGTATTGCTTTCTTCTAGATGGATTTGCCTGGGCTTTGTTCTTTTCTCCTTCAGCTTGGGACCTTTAGGGAATGCATCTCTATCTTCTGATAGGTGGCTACCTACCTGCAATGAGGGGCGTCCTCTTTGCAACGTCGGACTATTGAATCATTTCCTGGAGGCTCAGGAGTGGTAGACATGATACTGTCGTTGCGATTTCTCAGGGTTTGCTTTTTTTAAAAAGAAAAAGCGACAGAAAGGTTATCTGTCTTAAATGTGCTATCATTTCTAACTTAGAGAAGCATTAGCCTGCTAGGTTGCCAGTGGTACTCTGCACTGTGAAGCACACACAACAGTAAGAAAAATTGCTTCTAGACACGCAGAATGCTACGTACAAGAGCATTCATATTCATATATCCCAGTATTTTAGCAATACGCACAGCTTGTGTGCTGGCACAGTACCTTTGTCTGTGACCACACGACTGGCTGATTTACCAAAGAATTTTAACTTCACCCTTGATGTGTGGAGTATGTGTTGCACAGCTGACATATAGGAGGAAGAGGATGAAAAGCGGGATGTATGTATACTTATATATAAAAATAGTAGGAATGAAGAAGTAAAATACAGATCTCCATACATTCAATTATTAATCTAGTACTCTGGAAATTAAATTGTACTACAGGTAAGACAGTATAAGTTGTCTAAATATCCAACAGACATTCCAAAGGATATTCCTAACCCAGCTAAGTGTATTACAAGTGGCAGGGAGTTCTTTCCTGGCTATTCTTGGATATAATTTTAATTTCCTGGGGGCAGCATTTTTCACGGTGTTCGAGAAAGATGTTTTGTACTTTGTTATTAACACTCTGCAAGAGTGCTCTCTCTGTCTGCTTGTCCTGCTGCGTCAGTGCTCACATATGTATAATAGAATATCTACCCTGGGAGATTATGGGGATACAGCAAGCAGGGAAGAAATGGTTTGCCTCCGGTATGCAGAAATTTCCAGCTGTGATCTGCACCCCTTTTCTCACTCACTGTTACTTATAGACAGGAAAAGCATTAGAGAACTCAAAAAAAAAACCCTGAAAATTTTCTTAAATAGAAGATACAAAGCAGCCTTTAAAGAAAATCTCTTCCTTTTAACAGTAAATGTGAAATGGCATAAGGAGACAGCAAGAGGTCATAAGTACCTTTGAAATATCTTTAAATAAACATAAACCAATTTTGTGATTTTGACAAAGGCTAATAAGATGGTCCTAACAAAATGCTGGTAAAAGGATTAAGGGAGCCTCTGACAAAGGCCTTGAATGTGATCACAGCTGGGATGCTAGTGAAGTGCTAATACTGGGTTGCGAAAGCTCTGAACCACATTAGGAGCAACGGTCGTAGACAGGCAAGGGGCACCTGAAGGCTCCTTACAATTTTGCTGACTTCACAGCTGCTGATGGAGTTACTGATGGAAACAGAATTAGAGGAACTCGTGTCTGCGCGGCCATTGCTGGCATCAGCCCCGTCTTCATCATGTGCTCTGACTGCTGTGCTCACAGACGACAGAGAAAAATACAGACACCAGAGAAAATTGCGTCAGATCACTTTCAATACAGAGTCTTTCACAGATTTGCCAGAATGCTTCAGATTATCTTTCTGTTTCAGCTTATCTGGTTTCCACCACCCTGCGCTGGGCAGAGGCTGCGGGAAGTGCCCCGTGCCCTTTCATTCCCCAACAGCTTCCCGGCAAAGCACAGCATGCACGCCGCTCTGGACGGCCTCTTGCCAACTTTGTCTTTCAGCTCTGCCTGTACGTTTTTATTGCATCTACAAATACTGCTTGACAAATTAAAGAAGGATTGTTTTATTAATTTATGTTTTAACTTCTTCATCTGGATCTGGTAGCCCGCAATAAGGTTGGCTCACTGAATTTCACTATTTTTAGAACAAAAAATTTACAAGGACCAAGAAGCTTGAGATCCCTCGGCAACGCCAGGTAGCACAGCGTGAATGTCTTTGTGGACTCCTTCCCTTCCTCAGCACCTCCGATCGGTACCAATATTGAGCAACCTGGTCTAGTGGGAGGTGTCCCTGCCCATGGCAGTGGGGTTGGAACCAGATGATCTTCATGGTCTCTTCCAACCTAAACCATTCCATGATTCTATGATTACCTGACACCAAATACACTGTGTAACGTCGGGCAGCAGGATCCACGTTTCCCACCAAATTTCGTACAACAGTGATCATGCTGCCACACGTAACAAATAAAGGGAATGCTGCCTAAGACGGTGTTTGGTTCAAGAACAGTTACATAAATAAGAGGAATTAGTAGTAGCTCGAACCTGAGTATACAGCAACTAATTGGGTAACTTGACAGCTGGCTGACGGGTGGGTCAATCCCCCTCCTCCCAACCTTTGCAGTGCTTTAGATTTCAAGTTAATCCCTTTTTGCTGAAGGACAAAGGAACTCATTAGATGATCACTAGATTAGGGTCTTTTCAGCTTTTTTCCAACAGTAAAAAGAAAATAGTATAATGACTTTTAGTACAGGCATTACACCAATGACTTGAAAATTTTTGTAAACTAAAAGGAAAATTGAGTAAGCAGAAAATTTAGGCAAGCCATGGGATGCAATATTGTGTGTCTGTGGAGTTATCTTTGGATGGAGAGGACATTCAGGTAGAACACTCGACTACTTTAAATTATGACATTGTTCACTATGAGAGAAACTGCCTATTTGACTTGGACTTAGTTAAGAATTTTTCTGGTTGGCATATTCGTTAAAACAACTTAAAGAGATTAAGTGAATGATAAAGCAACAGAAAAGGAATAAGGACATGGGTGCTCTTTCTGACCTTGAAACTCTGATGTTTTGTTCATGCTGACAGGAGATTTAGCTCTTGGACTTATCTAAAAGAAAGAGGACAAAAATCAATTCAAATGCAGAATATTTGCCACACACCGTAAACCAGATATTTTCACGCCTTTTTTTTTCCCTGTTATGCTGCAATATATTCGCCCCCCTTTAAACAACAGGACCCACAATTTAGGAGATATTCAGGTATCTAAATGCCACTGCAGTGAACTAGAGTTAGCTGCCTAACTACTTGTAAAAGTCTGGCCCAAATGCATTGCAATTTCCAGATTCTGCTGAGGGAACAAAGAGACAAAAGGTGAAGTGGGTGCCTTGGGACTGGCTTCAGGCAGCTGTTAATACAACAGGCATCCTTTTGGAGCGTGCAATGTGAAAAATGCAGCTCTATTGCCATAAGTAATAATGACAGTCAGAGCTCAGAAAGGTTATGGAGGGCAGGGAGAATTCAAATGCAGATGAAAGGAAAAAGAAGCTCAAACCCCCGAATGTTAGACTGTATATTTTTTACAATTCATGAATATAGCATCAGATAATAGCTGTATGAATGCAGCTAGGCGGGGAAATCATGGACCTAACTCATGCTACCCCTTACTCTTAAGCGAGAGGAAATTGCCATAATTTAATTCTAAATTAGGCCATTAATTTTGCTCTAGATTGTGTCCATTTCTATTATTCCTTCCAGCTTTCCCACCAATGCTTCGTTTTCCACCTTCAGTTACTTGTGTGCTGGACTTTGGGCATTATGTCATTTTTTTTCACTACTGTTAAGGAGGCAAAAAATCAATTTATTGACAATGCTCCAAGAATATGAATGAACAGCAGAAGCAAGGAGAATACATAAAATGGGGAGAAGGGGCAGAAGATGGTCTATGAAGCCTGATTATATCTGCTCCTCAAGATGCAAATCGCCACAGGGCAAAACCTGGCAGCTCACTATCATATACAAATCTATTCTTATCTTTATAGCACAGCACTTTCAGAGGCATGACCGCAACATGTATTCTGTCTCTTAGTTCTAACAGTCCCTGTACTATACCATTCCAGACACACCTGGATTCCCTTTAGATTCACTCTTCTCTTGAGTCGAGCTTGATCAGGCAAGAAGAATTTGTTATCTTCTGGAGAGTCTTCAGAAGTGGAGGAGTCATCTGCTTCCTGACCATTGGCTTTTGGGCTAGGACTCCCAAAGGTCTGGGAGATAATGGTAATCGGTAGATTCCGTGGTAAACTCTAAAGATCAGAAGGAAATACTTTACTTCTGAGACCAGTTTGGTACAACTCCTCATGACCTCCCTTTAGAGTAATCTGATTGAACTTCCTGTGACTCCAGTGATTCAGAATTCTGCTCACGCAGAACTTGGCTCCAGACCCAAATCAGTAACTTAGATTGACATTTGTGGGGATTTCTGTTCACTGGGGCACATTCCTCAAAAGAAGTATTTGTGGTTTCTACCCCAGTGTAGAAATTAATTGTCTTTCTTCATTTCCTTCCCTTCCCTTTAAAATCAAGCTGCAGAGTGCCAGCCTTTGAGAAGCTATGTGCATGAGACAGGCAACGTGAACCCCACTGTACTGAAGAACTCACAACATTGACATTTAGTAGAAGGAGATTCTTTTTTTCAGTTAATTCATGGAGGGAATTAGAAGAGTCCCTTCTCCCTTCCACACCAAAACGTTTTTAAGATCAAGTCTTAAAAAAAGAACTCATGTCTGTCTGCCTCAGCCCCACCTGGTCGTGAAAGTTATTGTCCTTGGAGAGCCGTCGGAGTTTGCACTCTAGGTTAACAATGCAAGCTTCTTTCCGAACCACCTCAATTCGGAGTTCATCATTTCTCTCCTCCAGCTCTCGAATCTGCTTCCTGTATTTATCTTTTTCAATCAGACAATGCGAATACTGTGTCTGAGCCTCATCACGTGAGCGGAATGCCTGCAGTGGAGAGAAGAAACCTGCTTTGCACCTGGGCACCAGACACCACCTCCTGCTGGTTTTGTTTGTAAGGTGTTTGGAACGGGGACTTCAGAACTGGTAACCATTCACCAATTAACACAGCAGTTAGGACCAGGATGTGCCACAGTAGTCCCATTAAAAATAATGATGATGAGGGTGGTTCATTTCCAGCTCCCTCCTGGTTGGTGGCAAAATGCTCCAGAGCGCAAACCGGATGACTTGACGCTAATATAAAGCCTGCAGTAGCTGTTGTTAAGATCTTGGTCCTGCCTGCCAGATGCTACGCTGTGGAAATAACCCAATATTATCCTATGTTTAATTACTGTAATGCAAATTCCAACAAGTAGCAATTTCTTGTAACTGTTTATTTTTTAATGGTATTTTGGGTCCAATTACCCACAATTCCCCAAAGCGACACATATGAGATACATGCTTTTTGCTACTAATTTTCCCCACTTTAACTGTTAGATACCTGGTCTCGTTCCTTTTCCACCTCTTCTAGCTGTATCATCACAGTGTTCATACGGTGCTTGTACATCTCACAGTCTTTTCCTAGTGTTGAACACTTTAACTCCAAATCTTCTTTCTCTTCAAGATACTGGAAATGACACACTGTTAATCACCACTGCTCTCAGAGGTCTTTTGGGCACTAGCCTGAGATATTCCATCTTTCCATCCTTCCATTTCTCACCTTGTCTCTCAGGTCCTCCACATGACGAATCTCCTCTTGGAGGTTAAAGATCTTGTTGACCAACTCGTGACGATCTTCTAGTGCCTCCTTACGGTCATGTTCCAGAATATCCAAAATGGCTTTGTCCGAATCTGGCAAACTCCGCTTGTCAGCCTGCAGAAAGACATTTTTAAGAGACAGGCCAGGGAAAGAGAAAATAGTATTGCAGGGAGAAAAGTAACAAAGGCAGTAACAAACAAGAGGAATAGAAAATGAACATGGTATTGCAATGGGAGAGCAGGAGAAGAGATGGACATTTGTTCATATTTTAAAATGGTGTCAAAAAAGATGAATAAAGGCTGTCTTGCTGTCAGAATAGTCTGATGAAAGAATTGTTTTATTGTTTTATTGTACTGGCTATAATTCGATCCATTTTGGATGCAGTGACAATTCTTCACTCCAAGCCCTGCATTCAAAACTCTTCTCTATTAATCAGCTCTCACTGAGCACAAAAATCACCCTTTGCCAAAGACCGGGGCCTAAGAAAACATTCAGGGGAATTTTTAAAGCAGGCATAGGCTTTGCAGGGCTGTGCTCAGAGAATATTAAACATGCCTGGAGTAGCTTGTACCACTGCTTCATTTTCTATAGTGTCCAGCAATATTTTTTCTTTCAGATTTAAAATTAACAAGATTACCAGAGCAGGTTCCAACAAGTAAATTGCCATCCAAAATTAACCATAAATGGAAGATGAAAAAGGCATAAAATACAAGCGAGTAATATGACTATTTATTTTTAAAATGCCTCGACTAAGTTGGAGATTTCAGTGACATTTTGGTTACCTAATATTTCTAAGTATACCTAAGTATTTCTAAAACAAACTGTCTTTTGTTTATTTATACTTTCATTCAGGAAAATTTAAATCCTATTTTTAGCTATTTCATGATCATTTCTCTGTTTCTTCAGGTGCTACAAGACCATTTCAATTAACAGAAGAGATTCTACATGGACCAGAGCTCCCAGAACCTTCTATACTACACCCTTTTTCAACCTTTGAATTGGATTCGTATTAGCACTAAGAATTGTTAGGCACTGCTAGAGGCTACAGCCATTTCTGAAATGCGTTCTATTGATAACTTTTTAAGTGTCATTTTAAAATGCCCCAAGTCTTTTCCAGCAAAGTGCTAAGCACCCTCACATATATCCTAATATTTGGCTAAGCTCTTCACAGAGTAACACAGTGCTAAATTTGCTGCGTATCTTCCTTTTCCCCTCTCTGCCCAAACGAAGGTTAGTTAAGATACCCCTGCAAGGTACAGCAGCGTTCCACAGGGCATCCTGGTCACTAGCGACCACCCAAGTACAGAAATCCTTATTACCTGCTGCTCCATTAAGACCTTTTGGCACAGGTATGACAATAGCCTAAAACAGGGTACACAGAACCACTGTCAGAAATTTCTGGGTTGGCCATTTAACCCAGCGCTGTAGTGACAGATTGGTACAAAAAACCACAGCAGGGCTAAAAACACAGAGCTGAATGCTCAGCGATTAAACAGCTGCACTCTGCACCTTGAAGGGGCCAATCTCTCATGTACAGCTTGATTTATTACATGACAATTATTTTTTTTGTACAACTACTACTCATGCATGTGTTTGTACAAGGAGTACTACAGACAGCTGGGAGCTATATAACCAACCTTCTGTATTTCCAAATTTTGCACTTATGCTTATTATATCTTTGCAGGCAGAGGTTTCACCCAACACTTCCTAGCATTGTAACAGGAGTATGTGTTGAGTTTGAGGTGAGGAGCGACAGCAGAGTCCATGCCACCTCTTCTTGTCCACAGTTACCATTTTCCCTGTTATATACTCAGCTCCCTGTCCCTTACTGAAAACACACAGGAGCTGTCACCACCTGCTGCTTTTCTGTCCCGTTCCCACAGCCTCCTCCAGACACTTAGATCCGTGAGGAGATGTGGGGTAAGTGAGACAGTATGGGAGGAGAGTGTGGGGTGCCTGGAGGCAAGGAGTGGTCGAAGCCTGCTGAATCCATCATGTGGGTAAGCAGGAGGGAGAAGCTGATGTGACTGGAATTTTAAATGTAGCAATCTGCTTTTATACCTGAATGATGGACTGTAACTCCTGGATTTTAGTCTTCATCATCTCATTTTCCCGCTCCAGCTCCAGAACCTGTTCCTTTTTGGGTCGGTTTTCAATATCATTTTTCAGCTTCAAAGACTGGTTCCTCTCCAGTTTGCATTCCTCTTCCACCTTGTTCAAGCGATGCTTCAGCTGGTCAATCTAAAGCAGCCAGGGAGCCGTGAAAAGGAGAAAGAGGAAAGGAATCATTCCTAGCTCTGGTGTTTACTGCTCTGAAAACGCTCTCACTTCCAGGTGAAAACATACTGTCATAGCTAGAAAAAACAGCTTAAACTGTGAAAGCAGCAGGTGATTGGGTGTATGTGCGTGTGTTGAATGTCCACAGTTGAAGTGCTGAACTCTCAGGCTTGCTATTTGCTAGCTACAAGTGGTATGGGACGGTTGTAAATTTTGACAATATCTGGACTAAAAAACCAGTGGCACATCCTCAATCCTCCAATAAATAATGAGATATGAAACAGAACTAACACTTCGGAGGCTGACCACACACTGTGCTTTTGCACATAGACTATGTGGATCGGGAAAAGAGGGGCTTTGAGTTCTGGATAGGAGGAGGGCTTCCCCCCCCTTTAAAAAAGATCAGCTTCGGATAGAAGGGAGCCTGGGAAGAAGGTGGTGATGATTGTGGCTGGAGGAAAGATTTGACAGCGGGGGAATATCCTGGAGATCAGAGAGATGCAGGGGGATAAAGGCCAGGGGGTGCCCAGGGAACTCACTGTCCAGATCCGCCACGGGTAGTTTACTCCATCTCATCCGTGACACACCCACAAGCATGAATTTTATGGCACTTAAAGCATTTCTCTGTATTTCCTAAATGGCCTCAAGCTGTTCCAATGCTCTATGTGAGACTTTTTGAATAAACCACCAGCAGCTGTAGTGCAAACCTGGATAACTGCCCCAAGATATTATCGAGCCTGAAAAGCTAAAATTATGCAAACAATTTTTAGCAAACAATTATGGTTTTAAAATTTTGTTTTTAAGTATGTTATGTTCTGTTAATCTATTACAAGTATGTAAATTATCTGCCATTAGTACACAACACTGTGGTTGGCATTTCTGTACAGTGATGCCTCTAATAAGCAAAGCAAATGAGAGCTCTACACCTTTCTACTGTCAGGGAAGGTCTCATTTTGCCAGATGCCACTGGCATCCTCCATTGCTGCTCCTGATTAAAGCAGCCCAGAGCATTTATCTCACCTCTAACTGTAGGTCTCGGCTCCTTATCACAGCCATGCTCTTCTCGTCACTCAGCTGGGCATATCTCATGGCCAGGTTGTAGTTCTCATCTTTCACCTTGACCAGCTCATCATTGTAGTTGTTCCTCTCCTCCTTCATCTTGTTGTATCTCTCCTGGAAGGTCAGCAGCTCTATCTTGTTCAGTTTTAGCTGCTTTCGCTCATCCTCCAGCTGGCGAGACTTAGCCAAGAGTTCACAGCGCTGCACGTCCTTTGTCTTTACTTGCTGCTGAAGCTTAATGATCTCATTCATTAGGAAATGGGTAAGGCCTTCGTGTCCCTCTTCCACTGAAAATGTTTGAACAGCTTATCAATGTTTAATAAAGTAACTTTATACTGAGTAGGATCAGTAAAAATGAGTAAGAAACAAATGTCCCAGAATATGTACAGAGGTGCAGAATATGCACAAATACATAGACATTTTTATATCTAACTGGCAACAGTACAAATATTACACAGCACACTATTACCAGAATCACAATATACATGCATACAGCTTGTCTGGATAGAATATGAAGCCTCTACATTTGTCTTGTTTCAGCTGAGCTGACAGGTCTGTGGAAATAGCGCAAACTTTATAAAATGAATCTGTACAATTAATCTGAATGCTTCAAATCTGCTGCACTGTAAGTCAGCAGTGTAATTTGGTCCACTGTTCCACTGTTTCTTCTCTTGAGATTTCTTGTAATTCGCTTTGAAGCTCTTCAGCTTCATTCAGACAACTGAGATGTTCCTTTTCTTTATACATTACCTGTTGCTTGCACCTTTTGCATTGAAGGGGACTGAAGAACTGCAGAATGCTACTACAAGATTAGCTTTTATTTCCATTTCTTGCCTGAAAAAATCAAACCCAGTCTTCAAGATAGTCCTTACTTCAACGAGCTCCTTTGGGATTGATTCTACTCACCAACAATAGTGGAAAATCTCCGTGTAGGTTCTTTCCCTGTCACCAGTTTGTAGAGTTCAGGGTAGTAAAACTCTAGGCTCTCTAAGAAAACTACATAGCCCCTCTGGCCCTTGGTGTGGAGAATGTCCAGCAGTCGGCCTAAGTACAGAGACCAGAGAGAGAGGTGACATGTCAGCAAGTACTGTACCCCTGAAGTCCAATCTGTTTAAGGTTCGTCTCTGCCACAGCAATGCTCTGTGGAAAATCTGGCTGATTAACTGAGTTCAGCTCAACTCATAAAGTAATGCCATGTTTATGTTTGTGCTGATCATTATTCTGAAGGAGTGAGGGCAAGTTGGCCTCTGGAACAGAAATTTCGACATACGTGTTCTTCGGTGCAGCCTTTACCAGGCAGTACTGACACACGAGGATGGCAGACCCTTCAGTGACAAATCACAAAGCACGGCCAGACAGCTGAAAATCTGCTCTTGGAACAGCAGTGGCTGCTGCTCGTGTTAACCAAAATATTTGCCAAGGCTTTGATGGGAATATGAACCCCATGAGCTCCAGTCTGCACAGCACTGGAAAGAGTCATTGTTATCAAAATAGCAGCAGCTATTCCCCCCTTTACATTAAATCTCCTGTAAATGAGATATATATTCCATTTGGTAATATATAATTTGATACAGACTTTGCAAAATAATACTGTTCAGACAGGGATGCAGAGGTAGCCATTCACAAAATAATTACCTGCTCGGTTAATTTTGGAGGGCAGCATAAGTGAGTTAAGCACCTCATCCTCATCTTGCTCATCGATTACTTTGCACTGCCGTAAGTACGGGGTCAGTTTGGCTGGATTGATGTACCGGCTCAGCATGTGCCGGTTGCATTCTACGTTCTCCCACAAAGCTTCCTCCTCATCTTTCAGTGTCTCCAGGCAGTCATCCATCTCTGGCTCTCCTCCTTAACAAGAGAAACAACTGGCAAATGAACATCAAACAGGACAGTTTCTATGCTGTTACTTTTTTGTGCTTCCATGTCACATAGGATGAGCTTAGAATCACTTCTGACGAATGCTGAATTTGCCCTATATTGAAACCGTTTGAGCTGAAGTGCAGCCTGTCCACAGCTCATCTGGAAAGTGACAGTTCAGAGAAGTGCTATCTTGGTTCTATGAACTATTGCATATTGCTCTCTGGTGACGGATCTGTAGCTCAGCTAACTCCATGAAGGTCTCTACAAGTCAGAGAATCCCTCTTCATAGTAGAAGCAGTGGTAGAGGACACGGTGCAATGCAGGAAAGGCTACAAACACGCAGAGCTCCCAGCAAAGACAAATACTTGCTGCAGGCAACTAAGGCTTTCATTCTCACCTCCTTTGTTCCTCTCAGCTGTACTGATTTGAACCTGCGTTTTGTCCTGCATATATGTGGTGAGCCAACACATGTAAATGACCGCACCACAAGAATAATTAACTCATAAGCAAGCAGTTACGTACGTCTGCCTACTGCAGCTGCAGATGGATTGACTGATCTGTGGGCATGAACGCGAGTACCTGTGAGCTCAGCCCTTGCCTTTCTCCGCATGAGTGGAGAAGTATGAGCATTGTATCGCTGAAGTCTGAAAACGTTCTTGACTCATGCAAATATTATCACATGATTTCTGAGTGCTTGCTAAGCAATTTCCTGCCAACTCCTAATTTGTAACCAGCTCATTAGAGAAGGATACAAGGCAGGCAACAACGAGGTCAGAAAACTTGTACTAAAGTTAAGAGTAAAGCAACTTTGTAAAAATCTTTCCTTCTAAATTTTGTAATAAACGTTAACCTTTGAAACAAGTCTAATTTTTGCCTTCTAGTTTTCTCAAGATCTCACGATCCAGGTGGCACAAGGAAGATAAGCTTCTGTTTCAAGAGTTATTTTACCCGATCTGAGAGCATGGTATAAGAAGAATGTGCAGTTCTTAGGTCATATGAGATGAGAGCTGTGCTTTATGAGACTTTGCTGGTAATCAGTAACTAAAGACCTCAAAAGCAACATGTTGTTTTTCTTGGATCAGAAGGGTTCTCTCCATTGTGTTATAATTTCCTCAGCTTCCAGCTTTAGGAATTGCAGAGCAGCCTGTGTTACCCTGAACACCACTGGGCAAAACCAGCTATTAATCTGTACAGCCGGGGGCTACTAACTCCTCATTTTGAAAACTAAAAACAAAAGCGTTAATCTGCTAAGCAATGTGTTTGTCAGCGTTCTATCATAATGAAATGCAGAACAGTCCTACAAAAATGCGTATTCTTTGCTTGATGCTTTCAAAGGCCTTCCCAAATTGTCCAAAACTCTACGCTGGGGTTCAATAACTGGATGAGAAAAATTTGGATGGGTTCCTCCTACTATGGACAGGTTGGGGGAGTCTTGCCAGGGGGTTTGTTCTCCTGTACTCCTGTAGCATTCCCAGGGGTCTAGTCTTTGTAGTTTTACATCTTAGGAACCACTTATTTAGCATTTTCTCTGCTGCTTGCATGTAGATTTCATTACGCCAGTGACTGCTGTTAAATGGGCTGGGAGAGTCCTCAGAGGGCAAGAACAACCAGGTCTGCTCGACGGGATCCAGAATCATGGGGGCATGGCTGTAGTTACAGGGAAATGTCTCTGGTCTTGCAAACTTCTCGCAAGCTGGATGAAATTCTTCCTGAATGCCAGTATTTACGTGTGGTAAAGATGACACTGCAGTAATGAACAGTATAAAGGTAAAATAATAGAAAAAGCTACATAAAGTAGGTAGCAGTGGGAGGAATGCTAAAGGTGAAATATCTTCATTTGAACCTTACTCTCCACCACTTATTCTGGAAATAACTGTATTTCACTTCAAAGGTGAATTTAACAAACTAAATAATTGGAGAAGCTTAACTTTTGGGAGCAGAAGGCAGTAAAGCAGAAGGTCACACGGTACGTTAGTCATCTTACAGCCACGGCTATCATCTATTGCATCTAAAAAAAGGTGTGTTGCAGGCCCTTTAATTTTGGGGAGCGTACGAGGAAGCTCACAGATGGACCCCAGAGTGCAAAAGAAGCACTTGCCTGAATTTCATAAAATGGAAGATATCTTGTGATCTGCTGCACTGAACCAGAAATTATTACACGCTGTCAGCAGTTCCCTCAGGACATTAGTAAGGGATTTCTCCATTAAATGATTCAAAGAAGAGTTCACTCATCAGCGTAATTCTCAACGTGAATACGTTTTTGTACCTGACATTAAAAATACCTTTATCAAATAGTCCCTCGTGTATGGGCATAACACATCCATACTGTTATTTTGGGGACATAATGTTTAATGGGAAAGTAATAAGTATATTGCATGAGTGGCTAAGAATTTTAAAAGGAGATTTCTGGTAGCAAACTCCTGTTAAACACAGCCTATTATCAGGGATAAGCCCTTAGAAACAATATTTAGTGGAGTGGTCCCTCACTGCCATGCAGGAATTTCAGAATCTTCCTTTTGCTTTCTTCTTCGGATTTCCACCTTGGAACTGCCCTAGTGGCAGCAAAGTTCAGCTCTCTCCTCACTCTGGGTGCTGTTCTCGCCTCTCAGGGCGCAGGGCTGCCCGACGGGCAGCTCTCCTCTCGGTCCTACAGCCTGGCCTGTTGCCTCTGTTGGGCTTCTTGGGCCAGGCTGGTCTAAGAGCGTAACCCTCAGGTGGCTCTGCTGCCTTGTGGAGCTATTCCAGAGACAATAGCAACGGACAGCCAATATCAGTACAGCACCCTTCCTAGTAAGCACATATTTAGTAGATTTAGTATTTAATATAATGTTCCCTAGGAAATAAATTCTTGTGATTGGCTGAAATTTTGGGGTGCCGGTCAAAAAACAGATGTGATAACTGAAACTCAGTGGGAAACCAATAAATTTATTGTAGCAGTGGCTTTAATTTTAAGATATTTTCAGCAACACATGCATTTTCTGTGTGTTTAAAAGACCTTATTCCCTGTTTCTGTCCTTCCTTCCTTCCTGTGATGATAGTGCAGGAAAGTTGTTTTCACTTATAAAATTAAAAATGACAGATTTAAAAAGTTTTCAAATGTGCAATCGCTTATTTCATCTGATCTTCATTATTGCCATTATCTAGTTTCTGATTCCAGCACCTCTTGAGTTGTAACCTAACACATTCAGAAGTTGTGATATGTCATAGAAATGCTATGGCGTCCGTTACAAATCACAGGTGTGAAGTCACAGACTTGGACTCACTTCAACAGGCATTAACCAAAAAGAAATAAGAATCGCCACTGCAGTTAAAAAATTGCTCTCCTGCTGCGCCTTTCAGTAGTTAGTATACAACATAGCTTTTAACTGCAGGAGTTCTTAATCCAGTGATAATCTCAGCTAGTCCCATCTATTTCAAAGGTCTCTGTAGACACAGACAAATAAAAGAGAGAATCCCTTTTTATATTAAAAGAAACACTCTACTCCCCTCATCTCCTTCTCTCTCTCGGGGACTATCCTTCTCTTGGCTGTTACACACAAATGAATCTTTCGATGTGTTTGCTATTTTTTTGTTGTATTTTTCAACTGAACAAATCACCTTGCAGTTAAAGCTCTTCTCTGTTCTCACTCAGACTCCACACTCTCATACGGCCGTGACACCCTCCACTGATCAAGGGAATAAAGCCCGCAGGCTTCAGAACCAAGGGTTCTATAAAGTGCTCATCACCAGGTCACAGCTAAAGCTTCATTCTTTTTTGTGATTCATTTAATGATGGTGCAGAAATTAACCCTTCAGCCATTTAATTATTTGCATCCCGTTGCTCTGAATTCTTGTCAGCCTGTCGATACTGAGAAATCACCATGAAACAGACTGCAAAGGTGGGCTTCGGCTACGTTTTCTGATTTCTTGATATCTCCTTTGTGAAACATGGAAAAAAAAGGGTATTGTCCTCATACTGAGAAGCAGGAGGAAGTTTATTTTGGAAGGGGTGATCTATTTTAATGTTTTGGACTTCTGCATTTGTCACAGATGTTTGCAGACTGGCAGTATTTAAAAAGAAACCACAACACACAAAATGTTTGTGCAAATCACAAGTTGAAAAGAACAGAAGTTTATGTTAAATACTAAATAAGTGCATATAAACCAGGAAAGCATTACATATAAATTTTCACACTTTAAAGCAGAAATAAAGACGAAAATAGCACTTTAAAACTGTGTATATAATTATGCTCAACATTTGGAGGGTATTGTCTTACATCCTCTTTCTATGCATATCTCTAGATTTCACGGGGCAATCCCCTTTCTCCCCCAAGTTTGTATAGCATCTCACATGATAAAATATAACAACAGGGGGATTTTCTCAAAAGCTCCTTGTATGGATAGGTGCAGATTTGCAATATCAGAGAACCATAAAACCACAAAGGGATTTAGAGCTGCTTTTAATTTTAGAGGAAAGTCACAGTTTAAAATGTGATAAGGAAATTATATTCCTTTTCTTAAGGACAGGAGAGCTCTGTTTGCACTCCTGGCTTTCTGAAATGCTGAATACCAGCAGCTTCCAATTATGTTGGCTGCACTGCTGGATGTTCTATGGTACTGAAAACCACTTTTAAAAGGCTTAAACATTGATTAAGAAGATTAAATTTGTTTATCTATACTTGCAAATTTTTTCCATACAGGTGCCTAAATCTGGACTCCCAAAGGAGAGGAGTCTTCATCTCCCTTCAAGAATTTGCACTTTATATTCATTCTTTCTACCTCAGTGTCCCCACTGGAAAACAAGGCTGGTAAGAAGTATTTTTATGCCAAGGTAGGACTCGTTAATTAGTGACTGCAAGGCACTTGGAACCTCCAAGATGGGAAGGTCCTAGAAAAACCTTTATCACTACTGCAGTTTTATGACTTCAGATTTTGCAGGCCTTAGAACACTTTCTGAAGCCAGCAGCACTGTTGAATGGACTGGGCTGTATTTCTGGTTTTGGTCACAGTGGCTGTATATGGAAAGAACCATTCTGTATATATTAGAACTCCCTCTTTAGATAAACGATTCAACCAGCTTACTGAACGCCACAGTTTCAGCAAAATATAAAAGAGAAACAGAGAATGAGAGATACCAATGTAACAGAAGAGCAGGAAGCTTTAAACACAAAATAGGATTATTTTTGCACTGAAGTATTCTGTTCAATTCCATTGAGTCAATCTTCCTGTTACACACAATGAACAAAAAAAAACCCCAAACACTAGCAGCCTTGCAAGGCTTCAGCGAGGTAAAGCTAGATCTTCAGTGAAGCCAGGTGACAGCCATAGTCATAAATACTACTCCCATTTTCTGAACAGAAAAGAGATGGAGGTAACCAGAAAAACTTTGCTAACTGGTTCAAAGAGCTCTGGACGCATATTCATCTTCGTTCTACAAGCAGACGAGGGAAAGAAAATTCCCCTAATTTTCATAACTAGTAGCTCAACACCCAAGTGAGAGAAAAAGAAATGAAGAATTCTGTCGCTTTACTCTTATTCAGTGTCTCTGCTCTACAAAAAAAAAAAGAAAAGAAAGCAACAGAATATATTAGAGTTTTGTCTCTAATCAATATTCCTGTCCTAACAGAAGAGGGCCAGAAGAATTAATACTTTCTTTAATTATCTCTTCCTTTTCCTTTATTTACTCTCCTAAGAACAGATCCATATAAAACTCCATCTCAGAAAAAAAGAAAGGTAATGCGTACGTAAAGCACGGATCAATTATTAGTATTGTTAGTCAGTACAGCCAATGATTTGCTTAGCGTCACCTAAACCAGAAAGCACTGTATGCAACAAAGGTACTCAAGTTTTTCAGTATTGCAGCATATGGAGCTGAAGAATCCTTGCACTGAATTCCACACTTATTACATTTAGCTTTTGTCTGCTTTTGAAATTACATATGAAATTTTATAAAATACTCTTTCTGGAAGAAAAAAATATTTACACATTAAGAATGATGTTTTCCCCAATGAAATATTGTTGCAAAAGACCTTAATCAGTGCAGTAATACTTATTAGAATCCTGTAACCACCTCAGTTTCATAAAAGGCTGAGATCTCTGCTTTCCCATTTTGCACTCCATCTGGTGAGAATATCTAAAGTCTACGGCTTCCTCAACTCTGCCAGCTTTAGAACTTCAGACCTCTTATCATCTTATCACACAGGAAGGAAATGACTAATTTTGTCTCAATAGCAAACCGACAGCAGATTGTGCTACCTTGAACGTGCGACATCCAATCAGATTTGGTTGTAGAACATATATTATCAATAATAAACAAAGAAAATGGAAAAATCCTCCTCTACAAATAACTTAAATGATGTTTTGACAACTCCGCCATCTTTCTGTGTCACTATTTTCGACCTACAGTGAGGATGCCTCTAGCTCCCTCAGCAACGCACTGCCTAAGCACTGTTGAGAGAGGAGCACAGTAAGAGGGTGGATTCATCTCACCAATTTGAATTAGGCATCTAATTTAACTTAGAAGTCTAGTTCCTCTCTAGCGAATGGAAAACGGTCTGTTCAAAACTTCATCCCACCGGTTTATACTTCTCCCTTAGAATGCCCTCTGAAGACTGGTTTCCAGCTACCACTAGTTGCTTAGGTTCCCTCTAGGGTCAACGGAGAGAGATTTGTCCCTTCAGATGGCAATGTCTACGCTGGTGATTAGATGGACATTATCCTGCTTTCCCATATTGTTTAAGAATCTGATACCCAGATTTCAGAAACTGTTAGTACTACCATTATTAAATGATAATATATGTGAAAATAAATGAGAAATGAGAGAGGTGAGCAATGAGAGATGGAGAAAAAAAATGAAGAGAAAGATGAGATTTGGGGATGAAAATCGGTGAGGTCAAGGGAAACGGAAATATAAAAAAGGAACAGGAAAAGAAAAAGAAAGTTAGAGAAAGGGGAACTTAACAGAATGAAAGTGAGGAACAGAAGTGAGATAGAGATGACAACAGGAAAGGCCTTGGTAAAGGCAAAGGGAAGGAATGTGGGGTGCAAAGCAAATGAAGGGATAAATAGGGAAGGCCCTGCCGCAGATCCTGACACATTAGAGATTAGTGTTAGTTCTGAGCATGCAACTCAAGATAATGGCACAATAATTTAAATAAATAATTTACCACAGGAATTTAGTGCATCTATTTTAAAGGATTTGCAAAGTAGCAGTGGAGGGCTGAAAGCCTGACATTTAATAAATACTTTAATCTACACATCCTCCATCCTGTTACGCATGATGATGAGGAGGACAACAGAAATCACTGTGCTAGCGTAGTACAAATATGTTTATAGAGCTGGTCTTTTTTTTCGTGAGTGCAGCATTAACTACCGACACGAGCATTTCCTTTCAACTAATGTGTGCTAAAAGCCAAGATCTAAAAAAGAAGCTGTCATCCTCAGGCTGCTCAGGGCTCATGAGAATGCTGGTCCAACAAATGCTTCAGAAGTCATTACTAGGTCCCAGGTTAATTTTTTCTTGAGACTGATTCACTCTGTTTTTACAATTGACAACGAGATTCTCACTAGCTCAGGATGAGAAGGCACAGCTGGGGGCAAGCGCGTGTGATTAGGAGGAGTCCTCAATTAAAAATTCAAGTTGCCCAACCACACAAATGGATTTGATGGTCATAGGTTAGGTCCCAGTAAATGTGCACTCACATTACAAAACCCAGCACATTCTTTGGTACAGAGAGCCAGTGTTCATAGGGATTTGCATAGACTGAACTACATAAGAACCTGGTAAGGACAAAGATTCGTTAGCTGGTACATACATACGAAACTTGCACAACCCTGGCACAGATGGCCTGATTCTCATCTGTGTTATTAACACTTCACTTCTATTAGTACGAGTCACATAAAACAGGAAAAGAGAAAGAAGGGTAGCTAGGCCATACAAAACTGCTACTTGGTCTGCTTATTTAAAAATTTGACATTTTCTACAAACTCCTGTGTTACAAGAGTTTAAAAAAATAATAAAACACACTCAGAGAAGAACATCTTCCATGCAGTCAAATAATGATTCATTGTAGGTGATAGTCTCATCCCCAAACAGTCAAAGGATAATGCAGAACACATTAAATGGGAGGACTGCACTCTAGTTTAACAATCTCCAAATTCAGCAACAACTGACAGTAAATGCATAGGCCATTCTTACAACAGAAAAGGTTACACTGCAGTCTTGCATACTGCCAGATAATCTGACGGTAATTCACCATGGCCCAAGAAAGTTTGGAAATGATATTTCATACAGCAGGCTTTATAACATGGCAGGAAAATAAGACAGAACCCTATATTAAGAATCCTACAGTTAGACAAAATACACAAAATACAAAGAATGAACAAATAAGAAGCCAACTCATAACCCTCATATAAAGATCGACCTTAACAAACAATACCACTCCAAACACATGAAAAATAACCCACGTGCAAACTGCTTACTGCATTACAACAGCAGCATGAACTGATGGTGATGAGATTACGATTCAGTTAAATATCTTAAATGCACTATGCAAAGGTATAATAGCTCCCCACCTAGCTCTGTCAAGACTTATCCATCCATGTCTAGCTCTTAATTGCTAACAATATATTCTGTTGGATCAAACACTGCCAGTCTCCTAAGGCTGATGACTGCTGTGATTCACATATACAATTTGTTCGTTTTATGTAAACCCACAACTTCACATAGACAGGTATCTATACCTCATTCCATGTTTTGACCTCTTTGTAACTATTCCTTTAAAATAGACTCTAATTTTAAAGAACAGACTGCTGCCTTGCACATGCTAGTTTGACTGCGGCTTGAAGAATGACATACATGCTTTACATAACAAATACCTGTAGTCTTTCCACCTCAAAGACACTGGAAGAAGCAAGCTTCACTCCTAGTCGCAGACTGCCATAGTCCTTGATGTTCTGCTCATTGACAAAATCCTCTGTCCTTGTAAGCTTGCTTAACGCTGCATGAATGTCTCAGCCAGCAGAGCACAAAACACACAGAAGACAACTGGACGCCATTTGACAAGAAGTCTACAATAGATCACAAGCAACCTGGCCTAGGAAGGACAAAACCTCACCAGGAATCATCAGCAGCTTGCTATTTTACTGCTGGAAATTAGAATTCTCCTTTCACATGGAAATTTATATCTTTTTTTCCCCCCCCACTTATGCTTTCTGGTCACCCCCTCTTTATCTTGCTCTGTGTCCTCTCTCTTCTTGTACCAGTGTCACAGGACTGTGTCACGTAGCTCCGGAAACATACACCCACCATCCTCTCTCTCAAACTTACTGGCTATATATAGTAGACAGAGAGGTGCTGGGGGCTGCTTTACTTCCCTTTTCTTCTGAACAGAGGTTGTGGGTAACTTTCAAATATGACACAATTGCAGAGGAAAGTCTTAGAGGAAGTGTTCTCATAGCCACAGAGCGCAGTGTGCTCTGGAGGGAGCAGGAGAGACCTCAAACAGGTCCTCCTTTCCTGCAGATAATGCAGCTGGGGCTCATTAACGGTTCTGTGACACCAAAGAAGCCTCCGCTGTAAGGCCTGCGATGAAGAGCAGGAAAGGAACCTCTGGAAAACAGAGAGACAGTTTGCTTTCCATCCTGCAGGAGGGCTCCTTTGTGTCACTTCTATAGCAATTTCAAGGAAAAATTGTCTGATTCTTCACTTAATGGCACTGTACTTTATTTCTGTAAGTAGTAACCTCTCTATGACCTTGCTTTGCTGTTTTGAGAAGCAGATAATACCAAATAGTCAATTCTATAATTCCTACCTTCAAAGCATGGCAAGGAGGAATTGAGTATCTTCTGTTGCTTTCTCCATAACTAAGTCCGTTGCTCTGACGATATAGAATAAAATGCTGTGAAGCTTTCATGTGGAAAACTTATCCCAGAAGAATTAACTAACCGTTGGAAGAGACTAAACTCTTCTCATCAGGGAACTCTGGCCAGTTCAGTTCATGGTTAACATGTATCTTTTGAGAAGACCAAAGAAGCAAAGTACTAAAATAGCACGAAATCTGACTGTCCATCTTCACCTGACTGTGGTTCTTGAGTCAACAGAAGTAGTATGAAAATTTTATTGAATTCTCTGCTGACTGTGGAAATAAAAAATTGTGAAAATAGCAACTGTGAAGTGACGCCAGAATTACACTTCATCCACGAGCACGCCAGTCCTTAAGCACAGGCAGCTGCTGTTAAAACAGCAGCTACAAACAATATTACAAAAGCAAGATTTGCAGGGTTACATGCCCCCAAATCCTGATCTTTAGGAGAAGATGTATAACAGTCCAGAGGGCGGTAAAGGCATCACAACCAGCTAAAAGTCGGTGGAAGTTTTGTTTTATTCTCCTAACTTATGCCCTGAAGCATAACAATTCCTTACGTGCTATCTGCATTAACTGTACCTCACAGCATGTGTCACAAGCTAACAACAAAAGCATTTGCGGAATGTGCAGAAAAGCATTTGTTTTAAATGCAGTGTTGTATTTGTGTATGAAGTAATGTTACATGCAATATGAGCACTCGTAAATGGCTCCCACATGTGAGAATTGATTTCCCCTATTTCTCATTCCTACTCAAGGGCGCAACTCATAATTAGGGTCAGATTTTCGAAGAGCGTAGGTGGCGTTTAGGCATCAAAATAAATGGCCAGATTTTTGCAAGACTTGCCTCAGAGTGTGGGATAAGATAGCGTTATGAATCACAGAGCTGCTGAGTGTTAAGCCCTTTTAAAAATCAGGTCTTTCTTACGTGCTTAAATTGAAGCTGAGCTCTTTCAAAAATCTTTTCTCAACTGGAGCATTCTTCAAATGCTAAGTGTTTCAAAAATGGGCCTTGAAAGCTTCGTGAGGTGCTAATTTTTACATGAATAGGAAACTGCTCTATATAGCACCTATAAAACTGTCTGGCAGCAGTACTTAAGTAGCTCCGATTCCCCAGTATTGTATAAACTCTCCAGCAGCACACATCCCACAGGGAAGAGTGCAGACGCTGTGTGTCAGTGCTCACCTGTGTTAATTCTAATGCCTCTGAGTCCACAAAATAACTATTTTGCTAGCTAACAGGTGACGGTAAACACTGCTGATACATCAATCTCTTTTCAGCACATTGTCTCCAACTAAATAGAGATTTTAAGAATTAGATGACATTTTACGCTCTGGACCCTCTGAGACATAATAAAAGAAGGGTTCTTTCTACATGACTAACAATATTTCTTTCTATGAGGAACAAAAACAAAATTATTTTTCTTATGCTCAAAAATTAATACCGTGGAGAAACTATATGAGCTTTTAGATTAGACTCTCCTTCCATCATTATTTGCTCTATTTATCTTTTTTTTTTCACAGCCAGTAAGTTCAGCCTTGCAGAATCCATACTGCTGACTCAGCTAACTGAGCCAAAACTCATAAAAATCTATTTTAAAAAGGTCCAATGATTTTATTTTCTAACCGTAAATATGAAATTTAATTAGCATCTCATTGCTAACGAAGGCACCACGGAAGACAAGACTGAGGAATTAGGCACAGGGATGGAAAGTCAAGCGTAAAACAAAACAACAGTTACGCAGGAGCCAGTTTAACTCCTGCTTTCCTCCGCTCAGCTTTCAGAACTTTTAAGAATTGTGTGTTGTGTTCACAGGTTTCCTTCTTTGATGGCAAGACCCTTCTATCTTCTCTGGCAGTAATTACTCTAGCATGATATAGCATCATGCAAAATACAAAATAACAGCAGATAAGGTTCACTCTGGGTTAGGAACAGAAGCAAGACAGAGCAAGTTGGATCTGAATTTGAAATCCTATTTTGTCATAGGCGACCCAGGTCAGTGTTTCAAATCCTATAAAAGCAATACACTCATCAACTGAGAAAAGAATTCATATTATTCTCCAGGGTACTGCAAACATCAGAAAGATTAAAGGCTTTTTTTTTTTAAAGGAAGCATATAGAGAATTTTAAAAGCCTCTTTAAAATAGGAAATGTGTCCAGCCTTTTCATTATCAGCATTCCTAGAATGTGCATCCCAGGCTGACATCAGCACTGATGTCGGCATTACCGGGTGAAATTCTGTCTATGGTGGGCTACCTCTACCATCTTCTCTCCGGAGTTCTTGAGAGGACAGGAGCTCTTGATCAGCCTTTGCCCACCCGTGCCGGTATGAGAGCGTTACATGATACACTGCCCTGCACAGCAGCACCTGAGGTGAAGGCAGGGATGGGCGTTCTTCTACCGTTGCTCCACGAGGCCCCTTGGTGAGCGAGCACAAAATACAGAACATCACGGAAGAGAGGACTCGGTGAGAAGTGGGCAAGTACCGTGGGAGAGCTCTGAAAGGGCTGATGAACTACAGTAACCACAAAACTGTACTTTCTCCTTATAGTCACCCTGAAATTGTTCATACCAAGTTAGTGTGGGAGGAAGTGTTTACAGGACCTGTCCTGAGAGCAAGTAATTATTAATAATTCCTGGATTGCTAGAAAAGCTTTGGGAGTAACTCTGTGTGCAGATACGGCCCTTGGTTGCTCTCAATGACAACATTCTCTGGGGTAAAAAGGGCTTTATTAGTGCTGGTCCTGGTTACTTATGGGTTGTGGGTTGGGCCAGGCTGGCCACTGAAACTGAAAAGTGAGCAACTTTTTCATTTTTTTCATTTGCACTCCCTGGTGCGACTTGAAAGCTGGAAATATCCAAGCATGTGGTCACACCATTGTAAAAGCTTACTGCTTTGCAACATGGCAAAGCCAGCTCTTCTTCATTATCAGTAGTGGAAAGCAGAAGTTATACATCGAGCAATATTCTATGTAGCAAGGCAGGAGCAACTTGGGGACAGTGAAGCTTTCTTGGATACTGTCAGAGTCATTTTGTCTTCACGATCTCATAATGCTTTAAAAGTACTGTTCAGTTTTCAGGGCAGCCACCAATACAGCAGTATTTTCATACCAGTTGTAAGGATCAGCAGGCGGAGTGGGTAAACGACACTCATGTACCCACACTGCCAAACCAAGGGCACAATCATCAGCATCATCTGATCATCAGCTGTCTCGCTGTACCTAGAGCATCTCCCTCCGTCTCTCATCTGCAAGCCTCCCAGTAGAAGCGACAGCCTATATTCTGATGAAAAGCAGCAAGAATTCTCTTTAGGAACAGTTAATTTTCTAGATTCGGACTTCACTCTCCTCCTTGGAAGGAAAAATGTTGGCTCTGAGAAAGGAAAAATATGGAAGGAGAACCATATACCTGATTTTGATATCCTGACCATTTCTCTCCCCTAGAATTAGCCCTTTCTGTCCCAGTATCCCTGCCTGCTTGAAAGCAAGGAAGCTCTGAGAAGGAAGACTGGTATTTCACCTTTCTAGTATCCATGTTCTTTAAATTCTTCATGTTATATTAAAAATAATGGTAAAAATTGCAAAAAGAGACCAATTTACCTATGTCCTGTTTTCAAAAGTGATAAAAATAACCAGGAGCCTATTTTCTCATTAACAGATACGAGATTAGGGATTCAATTCTGACAGCTTTTTGAGTTTAACAACTTTTAGAAACTGTAAGAAGAGTCCTCGGCCTAATCCTGGCTGCTCATTCCTGCTTCTCGATGGGGGAAGGTGGTCCAGTGGTAAAAAAATACTTTTTTGCACGGTTGAGTTTCAGCTGGATCAGTTTCTTCATCCTGCTCACCACATGACCCTGCAAATGCTTGTGTCCACAGGGCACAAAAAGTAGTGAAAAAGCAGCAACAAGTGGCCAAAGGCAGGTCTTCAGCAGGGTCGCTGCTGGATGCATAACCACAGTCTCGGAGGCTGAAGCCGTTCAGGCATTTTTAGAAGGCTGTCCCACGTTACTCAGTGAGTCAGCAGTTGCAATGAATCTGAACCAAGAGCAGAGATACTGCAACATTCAGCCAGTGCTTCCTTGAATTCCACAAATTCCACAATTTTTAACCACTAGGAAATAGAAGCCTTATCAGAAAAATAAAACTCAGCAAAGTTTTAAAATAAAATTTGGCAAAGCTTTAATTGCAATGAGTTGGAATCTGACCTCAAAAAGTAAAAAAGAAACAAAGAATGTCCATTAGAAATAGAATCCTGTCTCTTGCTCTCCTCTGATAACGTTTACTCAAAATGCAAAAAATATCAAAAGTCGCAATTTTTATTTTGCCCAACTTCATACACATCAGGACAATTATATATTGCTGTTACACTATCACTCACTTGGAATAGCAAACAGCCACAACTCAGAGACGTTATCGTCGAAACTGACTTGGGAAACTGCACGTTTTCTTAGCAGTTGCCGAGGTGAATGGTGGAGTTGAGGTGAGCTGGGTGAGGGCTACCAACCTGCTTCAAACAACCGATACGCACCGCCCCTGGTATCTCCAGTGGAGTGGGGATTGCAGTCTCTGTAAATCAGACTTACCCCAGTTCAAATTTCTGGAATAACTCTTTATGTTTCTTTCTAATATTTACGATGTCACTCACCCTAGCAAGGGGAAAAAAGGAATTAAACTTTCTCACTCCGCGGTTAGAGGAACTGAAATGGATAATTCTGGTAAAGCATATTTTTAAAGGATAAAGCAAGTTTAAAGCAATAACCACATTCTCCTTTTGAATTGTTATATGCAAACTTTTAGCACTTAGCCAAAAAATTTTGCTGTTCCTTTTCAGGACAGAATGGTCCAGCTGGTGGCCCATTACCCACATCCAACCATCAGAAAGCGTTTACTCAATTCACTATGTTTTCCTCTGGAGGAAATGAGGATGGCTGGTTTGGGCAGCAGAGAGCTGTACATCTCCTCTTGGTCTTACGTAAGGCCAAATTCAAGGCAGAATGAATTTCTGGTCCGAGACTACGGAGTTCACTGCTTCCACGTGAGGGGAGGAAGAAGGTAGGAAGTAGCCCACTTCCAGACACATACTGCGGAATGCCAGAAGCGGCACTGCACAGCCCACCGACTCTGATGCTCTGACCTGACTCTTTACAGCGGCTCTACACGCAGGATCAGTACTGGACCACGTTGTCTGAAACTCACAACAACCTGTCCTACCACAGCCAGCTGTATGTGTTACGCATCCTCCACCAGAGAAAAGAAGGGGAAGAATCTCCCAGATGAAAATATGACTTTGTCAGTGAGGTCTAGCAATCTTGCTAAAGCAACATGGCCTGTCTCTGCCTTCCTTCTGATTTTTGATTTTTTCATTTGCTGTGCTTGATGCACTGTTTCATTTCCCTGAGGATCAGTCACAAACTGGAGGTGATAGTTACCCTCGGCTCTAAAGCGTGCTGTATAGAGAGAAGTTTGTTAGTTATCTTCACTCACCTGACGAAACTACCATATATGGGATGGTAATCAGAATCAGAGAGGAAGAGGAAAACAGATATTAAATAAGACAAGTGAGGCGAGTCAAACAAACGGGTCAGACTGAAGGTACAGAGGACTTGGGATGTCCTGTGAGGACCAAAATAACAGTAACAAACCACCCTCTGCCTTTTCTCACGTTCTTTCCTTACAGTAGTTGAATGTTCAAATTATCTTTGCTGTTCCCAGTTCCTCTGTGCAGAGACTGTACTTAGTGCTGATGCTGTGCTGATGGCATTAACTATTTCATAGGTTTGCATCCAATATTTCTAATACTGTCCTGCTCAAATAGCTTTGGATTTATGCACTATTGTCATGCTATAATGATGCAATTGCAAGGAGTTTGCATTTTTCTGCATTGCAGAAAGTGCTACAACATATTAGGAGTTTGTCATTAAATTCACAGCTTCAAAGTGGCATGCACATTCTGACCACTTCTGTCTTAGACCTTCGACCTTCTAGTTGTTCTTTGCAGGTGAGAAAGTTCAGTCTTTCCTGATCCCTTATTCTCATGTGGCTTCTAAAGGAACTCTGGAGGCAGAGACCACCCTCCCAAGTGTGCAGCCCCAGTTGTTCAGTGAGTCAGTGATGGTGTTGCTGTTGATAGCATTTAATCCAGCAAAACTGCCTGGATACTGCTCTCACGACGGATATATGCAAGTCGCACAAACACCATCCTGTAGCGTAACACTCCATAGGAAAATGCCCGAGTCTCATTTTTCCTTCAGACCACAGACTTGCAGACTTTTTTAAAAAAAAAAACGATTCAGTGTTTCCAGGCTTACAGGAAATGTAATACTCCTTCACTTTTTCTAACAACTAAAGCAGAAGAAAAACACACTTCTTTCCGTCCTAACACACAAGTCTTAATATTTTTTTGTTTCATACCACATTGATATCTTTCTTGGCATGAACTGCAAAAATGAGAGAATAAAAGACAGATGGAAATTAAACCTTCTAGAATAAAACATGTTAGTCTTGGGTCTTCCTGAAAAATAGGTAACTGGAAATACAGGAATATGTTACCGGAAGGATGAAACACACCCAAAATCTTCTTAAACAATTAAATATTGAGGCTTATTCTGACTTGTTTTGGTAGGAGCTGTGAAGGAAGACTAGCAGTGTAGTAGCAGAGAAGAGTCTTATCTTAAGCTTGTTTTTTTTTTTACCAGGAGAAAATCAGCTCAGCAAGAGTAAAGAAGGTGGAAAAAGCTTATGGAATTTTGTATATTCAGTCAGTGCAAGTCATTAGTGAAATGAGTTTGATGATCTCACTATGTCATTATAAACTATGACAAACACGTGGAACAACAACCACCTTGACGTGACGCTCAGGGGCATGGTTTAGTGGTGGTGGACTTGGTAGTTCCAGGGTAACGGTTGGACTTGATGATCTTAAAGATCTTTTCCAACTGAAATGATTCTATGATTCAGAAAAAGCCAAGAAACAGAGATGCAGGCAGCAGCTGCTGCATAGACACTGTGACTTGTTCTTGTAAAAGAGTGGGATGCACCAGTAGACATTGGAGAGGATCCATGCAAGATTGCAACCAGGGAGGAAATGTTCCTTTAAACACACACTTCATGCAACAGACCAGTTTGGTCAGTGAATGGTAAATGTCACGTGTATTTTAATTGGGATGTTAAAAGCCAAAAGCTTTCAAATGATCTTATAAATGTGATAAGCTTTCAGTTGATGATCAAGGAGAAAAGATTCAACCACCAGTTGCACGGTAGTTCGGAAATGAAGTGTATTTGGTGTAATCTTTAAAAAAGAGATGAAGCAACCTGTGGGTGTTTTCCCAGTTTGCTCAGGATTCAGAATTCACAGAGGGAAACATTTGAAAGGTTTCTTTATTTGTGTTTCAAACCCTGGAGGAACTTTCTTTTGTGCTTAAATATATTAAACGTGTGTAACAACCTATTAAGCATACTCATACTGATTTCAAGTATGGGCACAGCTAGATTAGAAATGTTTATACACATATAGAGCTGTAAAAAATGAAGTGGAAACAATCCATTAACTGCTAATGATAACCATATATGTACTGCTAGCATACAGCTTTTTCTGCATTCAAATGGAAAAAAAATCCTTATCCCATTTTAAACAGAAACCCTATGTTAAATTTACTCTTCAGTGTCTCAACTACAACCTGAGGAAAATTTGCCAGCAAACAACCGGGGCTCAGAAGGCCAGTGGGAATCCTTTCACTGGTTACAAGAAAGCTGTATTCCTCCCCTGAACTACAAAAAACAGGGCAGACTATCAGACTTGGGCAAATAACAAGTATCTTCGTGTAAGGCCAAAGTGGCCTCAGGGACCAGAACAAACATATCTGTTAATACTACGCAATGTTACTTTACACAGACAAATTCACTGAGGTGACAATTACTCCAAACAGTATCACATACACAGCTGTACATACATTTATCCTTTTGACAAAACCAGAATGTTATAGCATTTCATTTGACATTTCTGATAGATTTCCAGTGAGATTTGACAAATTTCTTTCCTCTTGAGTTGCTAAACAGATGCACTGAAGTAGACAGCATTAGAAAGGAATGCCCCATCCAGCACTGAAGATAAAATAGGTTTTGCGGGACTAACATAACAAGAATATTCTCTTCACTACCTGTTCAGCAGTG
Source organism: Ibidorhyncha struthersii (assembly GCA_013398815.1). Taxonomy (NCBI): domain Eukaryota; kingdom Metazoa; phylum Chordata; class Aves; order Charadriiformes; family Charadriidae; genus Ibidorhyncha; species Ibidorhyncha struthersii. The sequence goes on along the minus strand of VZSZ01007750.1, from coordinate 705,091 downwards.
ATAGCAGACAATGCACAACACGTTCCCAACCTTCGGTGCCATTAGTAACATACTTTTATGAGCTGTGGAAAAAAAACCCTGTGTGTTTGCCTTTTGTATAAAAAACTACAAAAGCCTTACCTGCTGGTAAAATGTTAAATGCACCCCCTGCAGATCATTAAGCAGGTGAATTCACAGTACTCACAAACTATCACCATTCCTAGAGCCCAAATATTTGGCAGAAAATTATGAAAGAAAAGAGGTGTTCAAAATCAAAGTTTGGAAAAGACCTTTATGTTTAACTAAAGTCAGTGTGAAAACCTCCAGCCATGGAGTAATCCACTGCCCACAGCTGGGACACACCATGGCGGGGCACACGGCAGATCTGCTGTTTTGTCAAATTGCACTTTAAACAGACTGGCACCGTATTCTCCTTTTGCCTGAAAGGAGCAAAAGCAAGAGGGTAATATAGGGAGAGAACACTGACTAAATAAGTAGAGAGAAAGAAGCTTTTATCACTCGTTGGATGTGTGCCACAGAGACCAATTATATACATTTGACAGCAACCATTATAATTCCAGAGTCCTTGAACAAATCACAAGCAGAAAGGTTACCTTCCCCAAAATGTTCATTGCCATTAAATAACTGACCCAGACTAGAGGGTGAAGGCACCACTTAAGAGAGGGTTTGGGGGAAGGGAGGAGATGGAGAATCTTATTACGTGTACACCTGAGAAAACCCCATCATTTGCTCAGAAAAAGGAATTGCAGATTCACTGCAGATACTGTATTCTCAGCAAAGCGGACAGTGTTCTGAGAATGCAAATCCTACAGACAGCAGTGACAAAACAGCCAAGACAAAAATAATTTCTCGCTCTCCGTGGCAAAACTTGACTAAACTTGGTGAGGTTTATGGTTTTACCCTCCAGTTTGAAAGTCACAAGACCTGGTCCCACGTTCCTTGTTCTTTTAAGTTTAGATTGCGATGGAGGCTACTTACAAAGAAAGCTGCCATAGGTCACGTTCCACCATCAGTTATACAACCTTAATGACCACATCTAAGTGAAACAGTTGTATTTCATGAAACGCGTTTCAATATCAAAGAGAGAGTTGAGGCATCTGCTAATAAGTGGGTAGCTTGTTCCCTCTCAATAATATAGGCATAATACTGGGAGAAATACAGATTTCTGTAAATTTCATCGTCTGTGAGCAATCATTCTATATATCTGTTTAAAAATTTCACCAAGCAATCATGCATAAACCAAGGTCATTTAGTATATCGCATTCAGATTTCTTCAGCATATCCCAGTTATTTGGGATACATCCTTCTACAGAAGGTTCAAATTGCTTTTAATTTTAACAGATACATGCAGTCAGATGGTTCTCTTTGCACCCATGCTGAAAGTTTATTTTTCTCTTAATTCAGAGTTAAGTCTAATTGGAAGTAACTATTTGCATAAGAACAGGGAGTAAAACACGTGGTTCTGAATTTCTGTTCTGGGATTAGCCCTCTCAATATAGAAATCTGCTGGGTAGGATGGAAAGTTTCCAGGCTCTTTCCAGCTGAAATTTCTCCTCTGCCAGACACATGACTCAAGAAACTAGACAGACACGCACACAAAAGGTTTTCTGGCTCCAGGTCCCCTTGCAACTGTCACAACCCAACTTTGACAATGCCCATTTTTAACTCAACATACAGCAAACTATCATGATGAAAAAGGAGGGAGGGGGAGAGAGAGAGAGAAGAGTTGTTGTCTCAGCCAATTTATTTCTGGGAGATATCAGGGCCTTACAAAAAGAACCAGTAATGGGGGCAGAGAATACTGAAAAAACAAAGCACAAAATCACCATACAAGTTTTGCAGAATGACTAAAAGGAACACAAGTACTTTTCACATCGTAAGATGAGTTGTAACAGAGTAAGAAAGAGTCATATTAGACCTGTATGTATAAAACGAACATCTCTTATTTTATTGTTCTAGGCTTGTGGGCTTTTTGCAAGATCCAAAAGACAAAGGTATTTTAACGTACTGCTTTTGTATTCAGAAGAGAATGCTCACAGCTCAAATGCCACAGTTTGCTAGCTCTGAATCAGGAAGGATATATTATAATTGCAAACATAAAATTTAAGCTCCTTTCACTCATAAGGAGATGGACAATTTGAGAAAGCAGGACAGATCGCTAAGAGAATTCTCCCACATAATAATTCTCTTATTAATTCAGCTGAGCTTAATAAGTGATCCTTCTTCAGTCCCCAAAAGCCCACATCAGAACATTCCTAGAAATAAATCTTTGGTCTCAATAGTCCTGCTTAAGAAGGCGAGGCTAAAAGGCTTCATCAAAGAAACACACTTATTTGTCATATCTGGCTCAAAGCTTACAAACTTAAGCAACGAATAATACCAGATTTTGCCCTTGGATGCAGTTTTTAGCCATACCTGATCTTGGTGACTCACCAATATGTTTGGTATAAAATAAATGAGCCGTTTCCAGATCCCGGGAGCAAAGTTACTCCCACTACAGCATTGGAGTTGAGAACCTCTACCTCTGAAATCTGGAATCTCATAGGAATCAACAGGGCAAAAACTACACCAGTGTCAGACCAGAAATTTTGTTGTGGAGCAGGAAGTTTAGAACTTGATTAAGTTTAGTAAAAAGATGTCCTGGTTTCAGCCGGGAAAGAGTTAATTTTCTTTTCTAGTGATTGCTGTGAAAGGAATGTCAATAATTCGTATTGTTTTAGTTGTTGCTAAGTATTGGTTATACTTTTCAAGGACTCTATCCAGCTTCCCATAGAAGCTGAGAAGGAGCACAGAGCGAACAATGGAATGGCCAATGGAATATTCCNCTGCTATCACTGCTCGGGAAGGAAGCAATTCGCCGGGTGGTGAGAGTGACTTGTGTCGTTGTTGTCGCCATCATCATCATCACCATCATTATTATTATTTTTCTTTTCTGTTATTGTTCTATTAAACTGCCTTTATCTCAACCCAGGAGGTTTTTCCTTTCCCTTCCCTCTCCTTTTCTCATTCTTCTCCCTGCCTTCTGGGGGAAGGGGGAGAACTGTGTGAGTGACAGCATGGTCCTAGCTGCTGGCTGGGGTTAAACCACGACAAAATGCTCATCATGAACTAGAACTATTTTTACAGTGTTCTAAAGACATTTTGGATTGTGGTCTCCCATTTTTTTCATCTACCTTCAGTCCCAACACTAAGCTCTTATTCTGCTGCAGCCTGCATATTCTGCAAAGGAAAGAGGAGCTGAGAGGCTGTAATACTTCCTCCAGTTCCCCTACAGGTACTCAGTGGGGATGCTCAGACAGCAGAGAGTAAGACCATCTTCATCAGTAGTTCCTCCTGATATGAATGCAACATCAAGATAACAACAGATAGAGAAACCTGGTGGAGAGTTGCGGTAAGGACTTAGGAAGGAGTGGGATGATAGAAAGAGAAGGAATAGAATATACAAAGTCAGGGGAGGCTGTATTTGTGAGTGGAGAGGAAGCTATGGTGTCTTATGGGTGTTAGAAAATTCTGTTTGTGAGACAGAAAGAAACAGAGAGACAGGATGACAGCGGTTATTTGTTGTGAATGACTAAATACGAGTCTGAGAATTGGAAGGAAGCTGTGCAACTATAACAGTCTTGAATTTTGGGATGCATCCCCAAATCCTGCATATGTACATGAAAGGGGCAGAAGCAGCACGTGTGTGCAAGGACAGCCCGGTGGAGAGGCAACACCACTGTGTGTGCAAACTGAACCTCACAGGGTAGCAGTGTATGCTGTGTACACAGAAAGCGGGGGGAGCAGGAAGCAGGAGTGCGTGCGAGAAGCTAGAGGAGCGATGGGAAAGGGGAACACAAGGCAGAGAAGGAACTGACAGAGGGGAAGGAGAGAAAGATGAAGAACATGGGGGACGACGTAGAGTCTTGCACAGGCAAGAAAGAGAAGGCGGAGGGAAAGGAAAGGAACGAACAAGGGGAACATTTGTCACACAGAAAATATGCTTGATCAAAAACAGGCATAAAAAAATGGTGAAAAAGATAGTAAGAGATACACTAGGGTTGAGAAAAGAATAAAGGAAGTGAGAAGAACAAATTAAAAGATAAAAAAAAAAAAAAGAAGAAAGATTTTGCTAGTTAACAGAAAGCATAAACCCCTAGTGAAGAGATTTACAGAAAAGGCTAGGGCACAAGACACCATGGGGAGAACCAGAAATTCCCTGGAGATCAGTGCTGATGCTCAGTCCTTTCATCTCCCCTCTCTAGATCTCCATTTCAACTCTCCTTCCCAGTGCACACTTTCTTTAAGAACATGTTTGCACCTCCTGCTACAGCCCACTCAACTCGCTGAACCCTGGGCTCCAACTGTCGGCATGCACAAAGTACAATGAGACCAGTGGAGAGCAAGGAAGGCACGAACGCAGTCATTTTCAAAGAAAGCTACTCTTGAAAATGAACACAAAAAAGGTGAAAGGTGAAAGTGGAACTTGTAGTGATGAGAGTGGAGTGCTGTCCCAGCCAGCAGTGAGGTGGAGCTGATCTGACAGCTGCTTTCCTTACCTTGGGTGCTCATGAGTGACCGGGCTGTCTCGCTGCGGCTGCTGCAGGCTGCAACTCCCTACGTCGCCTCCATGCAATTGTCAGTGTCTCTTCAGGAGGCTTGGAGAGGTTATTTGTGCTCGGCAGCTGTTGAAAAGTAAAGGAAACACAAGGATCAAAACGCCCTCACGTCCCTAAAGTGCCCAAAGCTTAGGGAGAATCAGGAATGAAGGAAGCAAGTGCACTGGTGTCAGAATGAGCAAAGAGCGACAAAGAAAGTAAGAAAAAGTGTGTCAGAGGCTGGAAGGGGCGGAGAAGGAAAATGCAAAGATCTGACAGGAAATCAGACTACAAATCTGCTTAGGGTTTAAAAAAAACACATTTCTGCTCCCCAGCGATACAGCCTGTTTGCAAATGACTCTGCACGCAGGTGACAGCAGGGCCCTGAAGTACCACCATAAGCAAATAAAGAGGCACTTTTGCCCCTTCCCCAGGAAGAACAGCAGGCAGAGTCGGCAGCAGCACAAACGACTGGCTCAGACAGAAAAAGCAGGCTGTCTCTGCTGCCTCCCGGCTAGTTCTCCAGACGTTCTGCGCCTGTTTCCCTCAGGCAAAGGGGGACATGCTGGATGCCAGCCTTGCTGGTGCTGTGCCTCTGCAACCACAAAGCAGCAGCCCTCGCTTCTCGGTGCCCATGCTGGCTAGAAAGCAGGCAGGAAAGAAAAAAGAAAGAAAGAAAGGACTGAACAAAACAGTTTCAAGAACAACAGTTCCAGGCAGAAGGAGTTCTGGGTTTTCCCGAGGTGTCAAAGGCTTTTCAAGAAAGCAACTATTTCATTAATAGCTGCTTCTGCTAAAAAGGTAGTCAACAAGGTTTAGTTTATGCAAGCACTAGATTATTTTACAGTCAGATGGTACTTTAAACAATATATATTCCAAAGGGAGTCTCTGCTGACATAAAGAAGCCGCAGTCTCTTGTATTGCTTTAATGCTGGACTCCAGGCTTAAGACCACACGTGCAAATCCCACCATTGGCAGGTCTCGCTGAGGACATCTACCTGCTGGGCTGCAAGTAAGAGCCTCCCTCCACGGGCAAGCCAACGCCAGCAAAGCCAGCCAGCCCTCTCCCTTCTTGGTCTCCCAGTCCTGCAGGACCAGCAGTCACCCCCACCACTGCTAGAAGCCTCCTCCAGTGCTGCTGCCATCTTGCTTGGGGATCCTTAGCCTGAATTACTTGCATGATGCTCTGCTGGTTCTTGTTCTGCTATTGACTATTTGAGCTCCAGGGGGAAAACAAGGCACAGATAGTGCTCCATCCCAGTCCCTCCCTGGGCTTTACCCTTTGTGCTGGGTGAACACGCACAAGTGAAGCCTCACCGGGGTCAGCAGCAGGTCCCATATACAGGAGAAGTCAGAGGAAAGACCCCTTGGAGCAAGACCCACATGTAGGTAACAGGGATGCGTGTACGCGAGGGTGACTGTGGCTAGAAGAAAGCAACTGTGTATGTACGTGCATGGGTATGTTTTTATCTCATGAGAGAAAATAACAGAAAAAGGAGAAACACTAGGAATAATAAGTGTCAAATGACAGATTATTTAGGAATGTGGGAAGGGAAAAAGCATGATGATAGTAATGGAGTGAGAGAATCATAAAGGAAAAAATAGTTGAGAATAAAGGAAAACAGAATGAATGGAAAGTAAGTATAAAAGTACAGTGGAAAAACTATCAAAGGATACAGCAGCATCAAAGGATACAGCAGCGTCAAAGGCAACAGAATGGAGGAAGTGAGATGATCAAGTGAAAAGAAGAAATGTAAGGGAGAAAATACATGGCTCAAAGTGGCACTACAGTAACACTCAAAAGTGTTCTTACCAACCTGGAAACCTGAACCCCGTGAAAATCATGAGGGAGCAGAATATATTCCAGGCAGCCACATGTGTGGAGCAGCTCTGCTCTAGTTCTCCCTTATCATTCCTGTAACTTCGCATGTTTGCACCAGTATCTGGACTGATGAGGGCCTAAGTTTAGCCATAAGATGACAATGAAAGGGATTCTGGAAGGGATTCCAGTTCTCTAAATTGAGAGCTCAAAGACTAAGGCAGGCAGGAATTTCTCTCTCCCGCTGAGCAACAGCAGAATGTGCTACGCCCCTACCGATTTTTTTTCCAGTGAGGACTATACTGTTATGTGCTACTTAAGATTCTTGTGCAGCTTTACCAAAATTCACCTTTGAACAAAGTTGCAAGCTGCATGTGACATGCTGCAGGAACACCAAAAGTCTATCTGTGTGACAACTGCATGGGCAAGGTTCTGCAGTTTTGGACTGGGGGAAAGCCAAGGGACACTTTGGAGAAAAACTGTGAAATATAGCTCTAAGAATTGTGGTCTACAATTATTCCATGAAAACCAATATAAGTTACTTCTGAGCCAAGCTTTCTACTGCTTTCACAGAGGAAGCTGATTTGGGCACACAACAGAGGAACCATTTTAAGCACAACCAGAGAAATTAACTCTGCTAGCAGAAGGCTTTGTGGCTTCACTTCGATTTAAAAACCACAGATCTTCCACACACAGTTCCTAACCTGAAAGGAAAAATGTGCTAGAAATTCAAGTCAAAACTCACAAAGTCTCGTTGCAGCTCCCTCCTTCTGTCCTTGATTTCTCCAGCAAACAGGATATCAGACAGTACAGACTACAAAACTGCCCTCCAGAGTCAAGCAAGGTGTTAGATATCATTTGTTCTTTGTTCTGCTTGTTTTGCTTAATGTTGTAGATTACAAACAGCTTTCAAAAAGTACAATAACTGTTTAAAGAAGATCCCGCATTTCCCAGGGCCTAAAGCGATGCCCTGGAGATGAAGCAATCATCCAGTGGAGCCAGAGCAGCTTTAAGGAATCTATCACTGAAACTCAGAGGACCTAAAACTCTCCTGATCATAAAGACTTTACTGGCAAACTGAGATTAGCTGAGCAGGATCCAGTCATCAATCACAAAGCCGTAAGTAACTGAGTATCAGCTTTCTTTTGTAAGAATTTACAATCTTAATCCTGGTTTTGAGTTTTAAAAAATTCTCTCAAGCTATAAAAGTGTTACAGTTGAGGTTACAGTTCCTTGAGGCTGGGTAGACTGAAGTGATGCATTTCACACAATGTAAGTGTAGAAAGTAATTGTGTTCTGTTAGGCAACTAGAAAATTCAAGAAAATCCAGATGCTCCACCTAAAATACAAGCATGTGGCAAAAAGCTGCAGAATTTGAATCAGTGGGCTTCCTGATCCAAATTACGGTCTAGGACCTTGACTGGAAGAGTTACATATCTCTTAGAGAGCAGCAACAATGGAGAGTTATACATGAAGTTGAAAACTAGAAAGACATTGAAAATAAGCACTAGAAAGATGGTATTGAGAAAAAGTCCAAAAAGGGCTTTCCTAAGCAGTCTGGCTGAAGAAAAGAACACTTGGAAGTTTGATTAAACTGTCTTTTGTTATTTTTGACGCATTCCACTCAGGGAAGCAGGAAATATTCCTTCTTTTTTTCTTTTTTTGGTAAGAAAACTGAATTGCCTCAAAGCGATACATGACTTTGTCATCTATTTCTTCTTCTATAACCAAAAAAATCCACTGGAACTTTCAGTTTAGCTACCTGCCCAGTTAAGGGGTGACAATATTTTTTTTAGTATTCTTATGGCTTCTTAGTCTGCTTTCATTAAACCTGGTACAGAAAACAGTAAATTGCACCTCCACCTGCGAAGGAACTGCCCTCACATGAAAGGCACCTGGCAGGCCACACCAGGTATGGTTGCTGTCTCCTTTCAAAGAGACTTCAGAAGAGGAGAGCATACTCAGTTCCTTCCAATCACTCTAATCCTGCATGATCTGAGCCCTGATGGTAAAACCTGAATAACAAGTGCAACTTAAGCCCTTTGATGGTGCTGTACCTTCCCTTCCTCCAGGCTTTTACATTGGGATCCTTGCACAAAAAAGCCAGCAAAGCTTCAAGGTTATTCTGTTATTCTCTTAGGGCAATCAAACAGCGGAGAAGACTTGGCATGTTAGAAATTCCTCCCCGTTGTTGCTGGCCTCCTAAGTATTTTGCTCATAGAGACTTTGATACCATCACATTATTATTGGGGTCTACAGGGAAAGCTTCTCTCTGTCCCACAGGCATTGTGTAAAATTTGTTGATCCAATGAAAGGTTCTCCTTGTACACCACAACTTCCTATAGAATGCCTTTTTACAGCACTCAGAAGGGCAGACCAGAACTCAGAAATGTAGCTGCTAGATAGCTTTAAATAGTTACATACTGAAGAGCTGGGGGAACAAAAAAAAAATCAGCATCACTAAACTGTCCAGCTCTTAATCTGCCGTTCCTTTTCTTCTATTGCCGCCTTCTCCCAAGAGAGCCATCCCAGCCCACGAGGAGACTGCCCTTGACTCCTTATCAGGGTAACAGCCCTGAAAATCCCTGGCTACCAGAAACACATTTCACAAACTAGTGACTTGAGAATTAATGTATTGCATTTCTCCTGCATGCCTGAGCACAGTAGCACCGTACATATTGACAACACAAGCCCTCCAACTCTTCAGAGCAAAGAAACAGAAGTATTAAGTATTTTCCACGTTTTACATATTTTATATTATCAGCCTTGCTCAACTATCCTTAGAGACTATCACTCTTACTTATAGATGCTCACAATTTATCATTTTTCTCTGGAGATCTGACTTCCAGAACAGAAGCATTTCCCTACTCAATTCACCAGCCTGTGGATAAGCAGCTGTTAGTGTTCATCTGCCTTTTCTAGGCATTAACATCAAAAATGCCCCTTGATCTTAAAAAGCGACACACAGCAGGGTTTCTTTAACACCTTTGGGGGTAATGGTTTAAATCCAGTAGGGAAATGTTCTCATCTATAGGTTTATGATACACATTTAACCAGTGTTTCAATTGCCTGAACTATGAAATAAGACGACAGCCGAACATATATCAGTGGGGAACAGATCATATAAAAGTCTCTCTTTCGTTTGACAGTGTTGGGGCTTATGTATTTTTGCACAAAATGTACAGCCTCTGTCGAGTTCAACAGTATTATGGGATTTATCTGTCTGTGTCAGCCGGTAGGATATTCACCCTCCTTTTTATGAAAAAGTTAGGTTCCAATCCATCCCAGGAGCTTGTCTGACAGCCCACAGCAGAGAGGGCAGTGCCTGGCCGAAGGACCAGCCCTCCTCTGAAGCGAAGAACCCACATCTATTCTGCCAAAGGGAAGGAAGGTCCCGACTCCCTGGCGCTCTTGCCAGAAAAGTCAGAGTTAATTTAGGGGTTACTTCAACCATTCTCTTTTTATTATACATATATTATTCATCAAAACTGGGCACGAGCCATAGCTCAGGTCCTTATGCTGCTCCTTATGCTCTTAATTATATGTCTGTAGGTCTTAAAATCCAAGGATCTTTAAACTTTCCAGACAAATGATTTAGTTTCACAGCAACCAATGAGTTAGGCATTCATATCCATATCCATACTCAACAGATGATAAGATGAAGTACTGGGGAGATAAGAAAGGAATATTTATTCCCCCTTAAAAGCGACAGAAATACAGTTTTCTTCACATAGTTCAATTTTTAAAAAATTCTTATGGACTATTTAAAAAAAATGGAAAAAGTTAAAAAATTAAGGCAAAGACTTATTTTTTGTTAAAATAAAGAGGGACAGGAGGGAATCTAATCACTATTATTGAAAATAAAAACTTCAACAGAGTTCAGATCATTGTCACTAGAAAATACACTGAAAAAAATAATTTTAGTTCAACAGCTTTTGTTAAGAGATTTTCTAAATAAATTAATTGGTGTTTATCTCATCAGAGATCAGATCTCATCTTTTGCTTAAAACACAAGGGCATCTTTCCCCACTTCTGCAACAGTAGCATTGTCAATATGTATTCTGATTATTAGACTGTGAAGGATTTAACATATCTGGAATCTGAAGGATAATCTATCAAACCTGAAATTTAGTAGATGCAAGGAGAGGTGAGTTACTCATTCTTGTTTGTTTGTTTTAAACTGGAAGGTTTCTTGTCTTCTTTATAGGTCAACATTTATTCTAATTAAAAATGTATGCATATTTTTAATAGAGACAAATTGAAAACAACTGCAGAGTTTTAATAGCTTGCATTCTTCAACATTTACTCCCTTTTTATTCTGTACAGCTTCTTCAAAGGTGAAAAGGAGGAAAACTTGTGCTCAGTCCTGTGCTCAGAGAGACAATATACCTCACAGAAAAAATAATATTAGGGTTAATTAATAATATAAAAGATGCAATATCTAAACCAAGAGATCTATATTAATCCACGTAGTTTGAATGATGAGGGAACATTTTCCATAGTTTAAATATCCAGTGAACACCACACAGACCTGAAAGTTAAGCACTTTTAAACTTCCATTACAGGTCTTATACAGACATCCTCTGTGATTCACATAACCTAACAGCGCTTCCCTTTCCTCATCTGTGAAGAGAACCACGGCATCTTTGAACCTGAAACTCTTACATAAATGAGATGTGTCAAAACCAGAACATGACCCTCCTCGCCCCTCATGGGAGCATATCATAAGTAAATGGTAGAAAACCAAGAATTACTATATTGAGTCAAACCAAAGATCCATTTCTGCCAGAGAACAGATACCATATCTTCCCAAAGTTGGAAGCTGAACCTGCTGTCCTTGAGGAAACACACCTCCTCTCTTGCAAAGAAACCACTGCAGGGACATGAGTTGGTTCATTACAGAGGAGACGTGGATAAGGTTATGAAACAGGAATTTGCCAAAAGCAACTTAGGCTAAGTCAGAAATTTGATGGAAAAGTTATCAGAGACCAGAGGGCAGACTGAGGTATTACCATGTTGTTATGCCTTATTTCTCTTTATCGTTTCTTTTAAATAGCACAAGATTTAGCCAATATCATATGCACAGGTATTCTGCCAAACAAGCAATGATCATTTATGAAAGCAGAGGTCTCAGAGGCAGGTTATGGGCATATGATGTGTTCCAAGCAAGAGACAGGAATGCTCACCGAAACAGGAGCAGTGTAGCACTGGAAAAGAAGGCAGAACCAGCAGCAGTTAGTGGGGAATTCTTGAGTGGTTTTTAACAGCCTGTTAGACTGAAGCACCCTGCAAGGCTTACAGCACAGCCCTGAGCTTACAAAAATCTGGATGTTATACTTGATCGGTATGTGTGATTCCTCTATGACTTGTTGCTTATAAATTATTTTTTCATCTTTGGATGTATTTGTTCTTCCAGGCTCTCATGTTCATTTTCCTTTTAACTCTGTAGCTCCCAAGGGAAGGACGCTAAGCATTCTTGTAGAAGAGCTCTTAAAATGCATATAAATAGTGGTCATATATCACTGGAGATTTTACATATGTGAGATTAAATATAGCCATAAAACTATATGACTGCTATTTATTGATCTATAAATGAATACCTGGGTTTGAATTTTTAATACTTCTTTCTGAAACAATGGTATAGATTTCTGAAAGCTATACTTTCTCACTACATGAAAACTCTGTGTTAGAATATTAAATACTTTTACATCTATATATAGGACTTTCATTTCACTTCATTCCAGTTCTCATATACCCACACACATTACAGGCCATAAACTTTGTAATAAACAGTAATTCACTTGTCATTCATGGAGTTACTTCTGATTCACCTGATGTAAGAGAATGCAGTTACCACATATCAAAATAAGTAACGGAAATGAAACTAATTTAAGCATACATAGGCTGAGTCTAGGTTTTTGTCTGTAGCTCCAAATTGCCATGATTGTAATAGTTTCTTAGATCTATTACATTAATAGCTAATGATGTCTAATAAAACTGAAGTCTGATTTTATGAAATATTGCACTAATTACCTGGTTCAATGTGTACATTACCTGATTCTTGTGTAAAACACACAAGACCACTGCTGAGCTTACTGACCCCCATTCATTCACAGAAGTATGCCTGTGTTATATTTTGTATGTAGCAGGGAAAGAACACAGAGATGGACACAGTCCCTTAATCTAAGGGTTTAATCTGAAAAAAAAATAAAAGAATTGTCCAAAATTTACAGCACTGCACAAGAGTCTTGGATAAAATAAAGAAACAATACTGTCTATTTCTGAAAAGACCTCATATTATGCATTTATCCTATTTTAGCTCACCAAAATATGAAAAACTGCTTAGAAACTTTTAGGCTTAAACTTCCAGTGAGTAAAAACTGTAAATTTTAAGAAGAAACCCCAGTGACTCCTAAATTGGAATTTTGGTGAGACAAAGAAGCAGTAACGTTAAGAGTATTGACAGAAAGAGGGAACTACCATTTCATATTAGGATTTAGGGAATTATATATTCCCCTTGCAACTACAGCATCAAATTCTTATCCTTACATGATGAAACAAACTATATTCTCTGTCCTATCATGGAGCTGTTGAGCTCTTTCTCTGCTCCAATATAATTGAGCAATTGAACTGGTACTCATGCTAATCCTGAAGGTTTATCCACAATGAAGTAGTTCTTTCTCAAAATATACCACCGTAGAGTCTTTTACTAATTACATACCTGTTGTTAGAGAATTGCCTTCCTTTCTTCTGGATAGAAGACATGCATGTCTTATACAGCAGGTTGTTGTATTTCTCTCATCATGAAAAGCGAATGTGTGCGTGGGAGTGTATTTGCTTTCACTGTATTGAACAGCTTGAATAGGTGATTCAAGACTTTTTTAGTATCATCCACTTAACAAACAAGACAGAAAACTTCCTTCAAGAATGGTCAGTAATCCATTTCTAGCTGTGCTGGCTTCCCAGGGAAAAAGCCAAGTGTTTGAGCAATACTATGGTTGGGGTCTTGAGAGACTAACAAATTGACGACAGGTTGTCATGAAGGCTGAGAGCTCAGGTACTTAGAAAACTGTCACTCTTACACTGACACATCAGGGAATTGGTTTCCCAGTAAGCGTTCTCTGAAATCTGTGTCCTATTCTGTTCTTACGAGCCCGACTCTGGTGCCTGCTAGATAAAATGTTGGAAGGAGAAGGTGAAACACAGAATGTGATTTTTCTCTGGCTTTTAGATTTAGAAATTGTCTTTTTGTATAAAAAAAATTATTTCAGTAATAGTACATTCTTAAATTAAGTACATATTATTTCCAATATGGAAGTGAATTGAAAAGTAAGTAAATAAAAAAGAAAAATAAGTGCTTGCGTGAGGCAATTAAACCGAACCGTTTTCCTGCATGTGACTGGGGTCAGAGTCCAGCAGAGCTTAAGCACCTCAGGGCTCACTTTCAGGAAGTTCAACACTACAGAAAAACATGAAGTCCTCGCCTGGCGCTTTGACCACGTGCAGGCAAGAGGAGTGGGAAGGGTAAAACGGGAAGGAAACAAAAAGGCTTGCATTTCTAACAGGCTGGAAATCTTTATACTCGTGCTATCTTTAGTTCTGCCTGCCAGAGATGCGAGTAAGACAGATGGTAGAACTGTGACCAGCTTCTGAAACCGAAACAAAGCGCTACTGAACCCTGGAGAGGCATCAGCAGATGCCCTCTTACAAGAAATGAACAGCGGTTTAGTATATGGCTGTGTCGGAGTACAGCTTTGCCCAGCGAGATATTTCTGGTCATCTCTTTAACATGTGACCTGACTTCTCGAACATTTGTAACTTAGTTAAAATTACTACTTGCTGGAGGACCCCTAAACACTTCTAAAAGTTCCATATTTACTTTCAAGCGTGCTGTAGTACAAGCAAAATTAACATCGGTATATAATATCCTACTGCCATAGTGAGCATACATAAAATATTCCCTGCACAGAGTTAACACATGACAGTAACAAAGAGACAGACTGCAATGTTCTGGAATCTAATGAAGGATGAGAAAGAGGGTAGGTAAGCCTCCATACAGCGGTATTATCCCATTTAATTTATTTTTTTAATACAGAAGGTGTAGAAAATGTTTGACATTTGGACAAAGCCTGTGGATGGAAATACAAGCAAAGTAATGAGGCAGTAACATAGGAAACAGGCAGGATTAGGAGACAGGAGAGGAGCAGCAAAGATGGGTATATAAGCTTCAGAAAACCTAACTCTTTGCAAAGACTGATGTAGAAGCTGTTAGTAGTCAGCAGATGAAGATCTGCTGGCCAAACACTATAGCTCTCCATAGGTCTGTATAGACAAGGAAGAAAAAAAACTCCTGGAAAAGGAAAGGTAGTGAAATTGTCTTATAACTATTTCATACATACAGAACACAGTTCTGGTCCAAAAACCACACAGCAGTCACTGGTCTAAGATGTGTGTGAAAAATACTCTGGTACTTGGTGACTTCAAAGAGAAAAATAGAGATGTCAGCAAGGAAGAAGGAAAAGCTCTAAATATGGAATCTTCAGGGAGTCAAAAAATCATACATGAATATTGTACTTGAGATGACGAAAGTGAAAGGACAGAACGGAAAACCAAACCTTGGACACAAAGCGTTGGTGGGACAGGCTGCTGAGCCAGGGCAGGAGAATCAGCAATGGTGAAAGTACAAATGTACCGTCAATGGGGGAGATTTTGTACTGATTTCTTGAAACAGACCAGAAATTAGATTACATTTCTAAAGATAGTGGTAGTGTTCTGCTCTCAGCAAAAACTAAGAAAGAGACATTTGCTATAAATAGTTCTGTGCACTTCTATCGGCCCTTCACCTGAGGTTCTCAACAGTTACCGTTTTTCCCACAGAAAGAAGCTCAGTAATATTGACCTATGCATGCAGAAAAAAACCTTCGAAATTTTACAGAAGAGACATAGACTTTCTCACTAGAGGCAAACCAGAAGTGCCCTTATAAGACATGGCACAACTTGATCCTTATTACATTAAAATCAAGGTCCAACCTTTTTTGTGCACTGTGGATGCCTTAGGTGTAAGAAACAAAATAAATACGATAGTAAGTAAATAAAGGCCTAGTAAAGATGAATTAATGAGAAAGAAAAAGCGAGGAGAAAGAGTAAGATGATGATATAACGCTTTCAGCAGAGGATTTCACTTTGCTGAATCTGGTCTAAACTGACAGCCGTGGCTGGAAGCTAAAACTCAAGTGTTCAGAGGAGTGGAGAAGGAGAGCTCACTTTTATTTTTTGCTGAGTTGAAAAGTGTCACTTTTCATTTCGCTTTTATAGTTGCTGGAGACCATTACTGCTCACCCCATATTGGCTTTCCCTGCCCCGGAGAAAGTAAACGACATCTGAGAAAGCCGTAACTGTGTGGTTTATCGGCCCATTACATGGTACCCCCACAAAACTACTGCAGGCTTATCTGTAACATTTTAGCTTTACATCAGTTGGATGAATCAGTGTACCAGAGCCAGCTACTTTTGTTTATATAAATCTCAACAATTTTACAATAGGGAAGCAGGAACACAATGTCTGCTGTGACAAGCCTAGAGGAAAGCAGGATCATCACAGGAGACCTTGTAGGAACTTGCTGTCCTTGAAGAGAGGAGGGGTGACAGGGAGAAGTATCAGGATACGTAGTGGAATGAGTACATGGTATAGACACCGGGCAAATCTTCATTCTGGAATGAGGCATATACATCATTTTTAGCTGAATTTGGAATGTCTCCAGATGCTGTGGGAGGGTGAAGGTAACGCAGTAAGTAAGGATTCTTTCTGGCATGACCCTGAGAGCAGAGAAAGGGGCACGACAAAGGCCAACTGCTTCTTTTTGATTACAGAATTTAGATTAACCCACTGTGAGACTTTCGATGGAGGAGACACCTTTGGGTATGACAGCACCTTTTTCTTTTTTTCTAATGAATACTAAGCGGTCCTGTGGAAGGGAAAAGGAGGAAGAGGAGGCAGCACTCAGCTACGCAGCTGGAATGGTCAGAAGCAAAGAGAAATTAATTCTGTCATGGTGCAAAAGTGAGTAAGAGAAAATAAGAACAAGCATTGCCTGTAGGTTCAGTGACTGGATGATACCAGGGTTGTAAAGTCAGAGACTGTAGGATCAACGCACAAGCACAAAATGCTTCTCTGCAGTAACTGAGGTAGCTGGCAACTCTCCGCCAAAATAGTGCACTATTACAATTAAGGAAGAAGCCTAAGACAAAGTTAGCATTCTGGATCTCAATTCCGCAAAGCCTCATGTAGGTTCTTACCCTTTCATACTATGAATAGTCCTATTGAAGTATCAGGGCATAAAATTAACGCCATTAATAAGTCTCTGGAGGATCAGGATCAAGGGTTGTATTTTAAATCTCATGTTAATCCAGGAAGGTGGCGTGATGAGGAAGACATTAGAATAAAGTAGCTTGCAAAGCATATTCTATAAATTCTGTGATCTTAGAACCTACACAAGCTGCGCTATTCATTAACATTTCTGGTCTTCCCCAAAGTCATCAGAGATTAACACGATTGCTGAAGCAAAGGGCTGCAAGTACTAGTGAGAAGTAAAACATTTACACGCATATAAATCCAGACTAAATTTGATTGCCTTTGTATAGCTTCTCCATATTTATATTGATATACTCGATATCATAAAGAAGACACTAATTTATCTGGATTATTTCCCATGTTGAATATAGTGTGAAACAGCAGGGTAAATGCAGGAGAGAAAGGAGAAAGAACCTACATCATCAATAGCTATGCAAATCCAGCATTTCCTCCAGTCCAGGGTAAGATATTAGCCACTTTATTATCAATGCAACAACAGACACAGAGAAAAGGAGAGGGTTTGGGGTTGTTTTTTTTTCCACATGAAAGGTAAAAATAAGACTCTTTCCTTGGTGTGCTTGTATGATTTTTCACTGCCTCAAGCAAGTTGTATCAACCCCCTGCCACCAGATATCTTACATTACTTCCACATGGATGCAGAGCAGGTCATCTCATACATTAGCTTTTTATTCAGATAGCTAATGACTTCAAACACAAAAAAGTACTAAAAATAAACCCCAGAAAATTTAAATGGAATGTTTTAGAGTTTATAAACTCATACGAGATAGCAGTCAGAATAAAAAGCAAACTTTCAGGCTCTGGATAAAACAAAAGGTGGATTAAAATATACTTCTGCTCATTTCTTTGGTATTTACCGTTAAGTAAATTATTATATTTTCCTCTTTTTGACTTTTTTTTTCCCCTCCCCAACTGCCCTACTCTTTTTTCTGGTTTCTGCGCGAAAAGAGACAATTCCATTCCTTAGTTCTCATGTGAAATCTTATGAAAGAGATTTGGGGTTATTTAAGGTAACTTTGCCTCCAAAACCAGGTCCCTACTTGTTTCCCAATGCTGACTTAATAGAGCAGGCAATGATCTGAAAATACGAAACCAGAGAATGTATACACTTTGCAATTTCAACCTTCTTATTCCCGTATATGCCCACTCACTTGCGGTGTTTGCTGTCTCTGTTTAGTCATCCCAAAAAACAGCAGTACATCTGTCTCAGCTGCCTTGGTATTACTTGCTTATTTCTACCATCTGCACGTGTGACACTGATTTATTCAGCCACTGAGTGTGCTTCGTGTGGGCTAGGAGGGCTAGCAGCAGCTCTCCTTCCAGAAGCAAAGCACTTGCGTAAACCCTCGGCTCTTATTTGCACCTGATGTGCCAGTTCTGTCTGCCAGTGGGAATAGAAATAAAATCTGTGGGTGCGGTTGCTTCCATGCCACAAGCAAATTAAAGCGAACGTGACCTCCCTCTCCCTCCGCCCCCCTGCAGTGGTCACTCCCCACAGTACCCACCGGGTGCCACAGCTGTACTGTGGTCTGATATTTCAAAGACTTCATTACTTTTACGAAATATGTTGCAGCACATTTACCAATGCACTGTGAAGTATTATAAATAATTAAAACTAAACCATTCGTGTCAGAAATAAATGAACAAAGCCCATTTTGCAATGCAGCATCCCTGATTTATATTTATTGCATTCATTTAGAGCATTTGTTAATTCACAAAATCCAGCAGTCCACACAGACTGGGTCTCTAAAACGTTAGTGGATGCTAGTGAGGTTGTGTCTCCTCTTTAGGTTCATAAAGGAATAGATCACTTTGGGTCAATAAAAAACATATAGAATACACAAAATTAACAAACAACTGCTTCTGGATTTCACATTCTGTGTTTTCCAACTGTATGCTATTCTGAACGTCTCTTTTTAAGAACCTTATCTGCATTTTGCATTTGCATAGGGGCACAAAATATGCAGAATCACACTCCAATTAGAAATAATTTTAAATACAGCTATAGCTAATATCTACACTATGAGAGACTAACACTACCTTGGCTGCTCCCTGACTTCCAGTGTGCTCATTTGTAAGCACCATAGATAACACTGCTTCTTTTTAAAGTTTCTGTTTCCCATGGTGAGGATTTCTTTTGGGGGTTCAGGTTATGGTAGTGGTGATCAAGCATTCTTCCCTTTTTGCTGTTGCTATTGTCATTATCTGTATGACGGATATATTTCACAAGAAAGCTGTCATCAAATATAGGAGAGGATAAATAAGTGTATCACCTCAGAAATACTGCTAGTAATGTAAAGCCACACTGTCAAAAACCCGTACCTTTTTGCTTCATCTCATTTTAAAAGCTATTCTGGGTAGAGGCATATGCAAACCTGTAGCCAAATTCCTATATTCAACACTGAAACCATTCCTCAAAATTAATAAAATAATAATGAGCTTAAAAACTGTATTTAAAATTGTTTTAGAAGAAATATACAGGCATCTGTGGCAAAATAAAATCCTGGAATAATCTTGGACCCTTCCAATTCCATTCATTTCATCACAAACCCAGGTTTCTCTTTACAGCCCAGTGCCTGACAGCAATGTCTCCTGTAACAGCAAGAGATCATTGGGCTTGCTTTACTTGAAGAATGCCTAACAAAGCTGGAAATCACAAACTTATGTGAGAATCATGAGAAAGCAGAATGCTCATCTCTCTTAAGTGTCTTTTCTTATTATTCTGTCAAAAAAATTCCAACTCTGTGCATCTACTTTTAATGCTATGATTAAATTAATTCATACTATTCCAATATTAATTATGCTACGAAAATTTGCAACCACTGCAGAGCTGTCTCTGATAAAATTTCATAGGTTTATTGATTGTGTGTCAATACTTTAATTGCAAACAGTTTCACAGATGGAATATTTTAAATCTTTCCTAAGGTTTCTATGAGCTTCTCTGGGCTAATTTTTCTTGCCATTTAAAGAGGAAATGTATTCTCAGAAGTTAAAATGGATATGAACAGGTAAGAAAGCAAAGGCTTTGCTTCTATTCTGTTCTATTCTATATTATTCTACACTGTTCTCTTCCATTCCTATGCTTTTCACAACACTGAAAGCGGAAGGTTTGCAGACCCAAGCCACTGCACTTTTCTGGTAGTGTCCCTGTTCAAGAAACTGCAGTATACCCTTACCTGCACTCCAAGTGCCCCACACAAATTACTGCATTTAAACTTGCTACCTTATCTTGGCAAAAACACCTATAAGAATGAACAGGATGCAAAATCAGGTACCATACCCTTTAATTCTGAAAACAACTTGCTATCATGGATGATGTTTCCCAGCACAAATAGCTCCTTGATACCTGGGCAAATTACCAATGACAAGTGTGCTGCTACCCAGGGTGAGGGTTTGCGCATGTAGCCCTACAATCTGCAAAGTGTACTCAATCTTGCATAAAAAGGACTTTGAGAAAAATGCATTCCTTGCTGACACGAGTAAAAATGCTTGACAGTGAGTAGGGCTTTTTCTGCTATGCAATGGGAAGGAGATCCAGGCAACGAGTATTTGATGAGTTCCGATGTCAAAGGAGACTGGAGGAAGCAGATCACCTGCTCTAATTTACAGTGGGAGAGAAACTTCTGCATAGCCTTCTTTGTGAAAGTCTTAATGGAAGAGCAGTTGAGCTCACTTGAATCCTTCAGCAAGAAATGCCCATGTCCACACCTCCACAGACAGGACTCGAGACAGCTCGCTCAGCCACCAGACATAAATTTCCCCCATGTTCAACAGGACAGGAGCACGCATTGACTGAACGTGGAGCCTGGCTTCTCCCAGAAGGTCTGGACTTATGCACGTAATTAATATTCTACTCCAATATGCATGAACTGGATTTATTTTATTTTTCTAAGCTATTATTTAATACAATAGGCAGTGCAGAAACTAAGAAGCTAATACAATCACTTCTGCTGTGTATTGCATGTTTATCTGGCTGAAAATGTAAAAATGTCAGAATGCATGAAGTACATCAGAAGTGTCACTAGGCCTGTTTGGTATGCAAAAGAGCACTGGAGAAGGTGTTATATTTAAAAAAAAATATTTAATCCAAATTACATTTCTCCTAGTATACCTTCAGTACTCAACAGCTAGTTGTTTGGGTTTTTTTAAATCTGACTGATTTTTAGATATTTATAAGTAATGCAAACCAAACGACTAACAAGACTCAGATTCAGCCTGAGATGTAAAAATGCACAGCTTTAACCTGAGCAAGCTTGTCATACCTTAGGTTTTAAATAAATAAATTTGAACAGTTAAGGTGCCTTCCAGTTCTTACCAGAGAAACAGCTCTGAGACTTATTTTGAGTTGACTAATACTGCAGAGACTGAAATCTTCTCAAAGGACCCATGTTTCAACAAATACTACTCAGTTTTAACCCTAAATGCCCGTTATATTTGGTATTGCTTACTTTCTGCTTTGTACATAGTTTTTATCAGAGAGAAGCAGCCACAGAAAAGTCTACTGTGGTCACTGAGTACTGCCAATTTTTTATCCATGTGAACTTTGTCAGGGATTGCAGTTCAATCTTGGTCTCGGGGAGACAGTTATGTTACTGTGATAGTTAAATGATGCAACAACATTTGAACCAGTTACAAGTAAAGCAGAATACTTGACTCTCCACCTCCAGCGAGAGAATGAGCTCTACCAGCAAACAGGCACAGGGTCAGTCAATGGACATGGGTTATACCAGGGCTTCCAAGTGCCCTTTAAGCACAGCTCAAACCCCACGTGCTACCTATGGCCAGGGATGAAAAGGAGAGCTCCATAAGTAGGACCATGAACAAGAGCAACAGGAGCTGGAGGATGGGCTACCCAGCACCAGGCTGGGATGCAGAACACACCAACTACTGGGTTACGCTGAGACTTTAGGCTGTTATATTTATTCAAGAACGCCTTAGCCATTAAAGCAACGGGTAGCAGTGTATTAACACAATCACCATAACAATGACGACTCTTCATTATTGAAGAAACACTATTTAAATCACCCCCTTTTTCTATTAAAACATTAACAAAAATCCCCATTAAGCAATCCACATTTCACAAATTATGGTGACCTAGGTCTTCTGCAGCTACAAGCATAACTTGCTTTAGGGCAACGGGCTCTTAACAACCGTTAGTTTACAGCAAATGAACATTTATCTGATTTTTTTATTTTATTGTATTGTATTTCTGTAATGGTGCTTGAAATTAACACTTTTACTTTGGTTTTTTTCACTCTTTTTTGATCATTAATGTAGTAAATTATACCAGCAAAATGAGTACAACAGTTTCATCTGTGTCCTAAAAAGCTATTATCTTTAAGTATCTGAGTAGAAACTGTGTACCATTTGAGGTTGACTCTCTTACTTCTAAGGTCACACTTGGACCTATTGACCTAAAACCAAACTGACTCCAACTGAAATATTCACAAGAAGAATCCCATGAAATTAAAAGCATAAAGCGAAAGAGGAAAAAGAGCCTAGACACGTGGTCACATAATCAAAACTAAAATAATCTATAACTAGTCAAAGTGTTTCAGTGACATCCGCAGGCTATCTTCCTGTGAGGCCCCTATCGTATTCTTCAGATTTTAAAAAACCTCGTAAGTTGAGGTATTCAGCAAGCTGCTGGATATAATTTATCTTGCTTTAATTTATTAGAACGTGTCTCTATATCACTGTTCTTATTTTAACAAAGAGGTTTTTAAACTGGTAAAACCAAATGTATATTTAATTTATTTCACCCAGTAAAGAATCCTTGAGAAAATCAATTTCCATTTACAAAGGCATCCCAGCAGGTTGGAAGTCCCATTACTGCAGTATTGTACCTCTTACATCCAGGTTTATGTGACATATGGTATCATTTCTTCCCCATGATTCTATTACTTTTGGAAAACTATGTTAAAACATCATTATAAAGGTAACTTAAAACTGACAAAAGCTGTGAAAATCAAAGTTAGTGCTGATCACTGGCAGTTTTACACCTGATGATCAACGCATACATTTTCATATTTCTGCCATCATATGACCAAGCAAACCTCGTCTTATACTTCACCCTCACAACTACTGAGTATCGCCAGTAGTACTACTCCTAATCTGCTAAGGCATGAAGTGGTTCCATACTGCTGCTTTTTTATTTAATCAGAAATGCCCACCAAAAAATATTTTTTTCTTCCTGGTGTAGAGTAAATTTCTTAATCAAATGACACTATTTAAATGTCTGTAGTGGGTATCCTAATGCTGAACCACTGACAGATTTAAAAATCTACTGTTTTGCAAAGTGTGGGATCTCACAATGTACGCTTCATCCTCATAGAGAGCTGAGAACATTTTCAAAATCTTCACTTTAATACTATGGTATAGACCAAACACAAGTTAGTGTGACTGGTTGTCATGTACATGGGAAGACTTGCAAAACTCGCATTGGGTTCCCCTACTCATAAGCTATGCCACTGCCGAAACTGTTCCTTGGAACCACACTTACCTAGATCCCAGGACCGATAAACATCACATTAACACGCTTAGACAGCTGCAGTTATTCTAGTCCACAATGGGACAAGCAGTTCCCCTCCAAGCTGATGTACTCAAAAACTGCAAGGTTCCATCTCACCCTTCCCTACCTGAATTCCGCTTCCCCGTGCTTTGTTCAAGGAGTATGATTTTGTGCTTGATTTTTTAATTTTAGATTGCAAGCAAGGAACCATTACAATCATTCATAGCTGCCATTGTTCGCAAAGCATATGTTTGAATAGACAGACACCAAACAATTCAATTCTAATATAGTATTCTTTGTATAACCCATTATTTTCACAGGAATTTAATTCAGTTTCAGCTTGGGCCTTAATTTCACTCTTAACTTTATACTAGGTATAAAAAAACGTGTGTGTGTACACTCATATAATAAAAGGTGCTGTGAATTAAGGGCTCTCATTCTGTCAGGGCCTCTGGTGACGTCCTAAACTATGGGAGAGAGGATCCAATGGATTGTGTCAACAAAACCCAAAGCATAAATTACAGCTCTGTAATTCAGACCTGACCTGCTTTCTATTTCAGAAAAAATGCCAGTACAATTGCTGTTCAGTTATCAGCATTTTAGTGCTACTGAAACTGTTTACTCTGCTACCTCATTGACATACCCTGGACATACCCAAGTCCGTTGACTTTCACTGCTCCTGGCTCCTCCAAGTATTTCTGGAGAGTTCTGATATTCTCGTACATGACATTTTGCAATCAATGAGTACACCTTCAGGATGAATGCTGATTTAGGTGTATAACAGCATACGAAGGAATTACAAGGGCTTTTTCTGGAGCTGTGCACAACATTGCAATGAATAATGCTCCGTTCCCCAAGCTAGCGTAAGAAAAACAGGGCTGTAAAACTAATCACCTCATAGCCCAAGAACGACACAGCTGAGGTTGCCTTTGCATCCTTGATTCATTTGAAGGGGTGTATTGCCCCTCATCCACAGTAGTACAGATTTCAAAGGCAGCTAAGGGAATTAGATGTTCTGGTCTCACTGAAGTTCTGAAGAGTGTAGCTCTGTAGCTTTTTCCGAAACTGTTGAAAAGTATGATTTATTGTATTTAATTCTACAATCCTTCTGTCTTACTCAAGGATAGATGGTGCTTACTAAAGTCGTGTCTGAGCAAATGTAATCAAGTTCTTAAATTTGAGTATATCCTTAAATCCCATTTCCTTTAGTAGGAATGTAATGAATCTCTGATCTGATGAGGTATGATGTTTAAAATAATATCTGAAAGCAGAAGAGAAAAACATCTCATATCTAAGCACATTCTTCTTCTGACCTGCAAGAGGACTCAGAAGTCAAAAGAGAAGGAAGACAAAAATTTGTGTTCCTTAAGAATGTGCATAATGACCAAAGGCCAAAAGAATGAAGATAAGATTTCCAAATGTGGGAGTAAATTTTTCTCTTAGTTATTCACAGAATTAGTATGTAGACTATAGAAATTTCTGTGTTCAGTATAAACACTTCCTTTTCATTTGCTAAAGCAAAGTGATCGAAATTTGGAAAAGGAAATCACAGATAAGACAGCGACAGCAACCATTCCAGTCCATGGATAATAATCTACCCATGAGACAGGAGGCATTCAATTTTTATAACCCGGACCTATGTGAGTTGACTGGGATCAGAAAATAGAGGGCCATTTGTCCCTAACGCGCCTTTGTTGCACATTTTTTACAAGGGTTTAACCTCCAGCAACTCTGGGATTTGAAAGGAGGAGGTATCATCTCCCTTCTACTATATTCCTACATCCCACATCAGACTAAGAGTAAATTCCAGCAAGCCATTAACTGTGTGTAAATCAATAAAAAACAAACAAACAAAAATAAATCCCAGAGGCCAAACATATAAGATCAGAATTTCCAAGCACTTGCCTGATTTATAGACTTTCTTTACTAATTCTAAAACCAAGCCTGTTATCAGCCCTCAAGCAGTGCATCAGGAATGCCACACAGCCACTAGTCTTTATCCTTATCTTCATCACCATTTCCCCTCTGCCCCTCCAACACAGTACAGAAAAAGCAACAACTATTCTACTATTGGATATCACTACAGGCATTTTTGCTCATTATTTTGATACTATGTACTTGATTGCTGCACACACATTTGCTGTTACAAACATAGTTGCCCTCTTCACGTATAATTTTTTAATAAGCTATTGTTAATAACGCCCAAAGGTGCACAGCACGTACAGCTACTGCATGTCAAATACAAAGCCATACAGAAACTGCACGGTGCTTGTGTGTTTGTGTGCACGTGTATATGCACAAAGAACCAACTGCAAAGAAGGAAGCATTTTATAACTTGTCCTGTTGGAAGACCAACTGTGTTGCAACACAGGACAAGCTGATGCTGTACCATTACTACACAGACCTGCAGAATGGTTCAGTAATGCAGCAACACTATGTCCAGAAGCAAAAATTCCAGAAGGAACCATTGTATCTAACTACTACAAGTTGAAATGAATGTGCAGAGAAGTTGCACAATGCTGACTTCGTCCAAATATAGCATAACTGTATGGATTTCCTCTACAAATCTCTTTGAATAGTTATGAGAGGTTTGGGCTTCTTGTGAGCAGTCATAGAAAGAAAGAGAGTATTTTTGTAACATGTTGGTGGTGATAGCATCTGTGGAACAAAGCCATGGCATATGCCACAGAAATATATCACTGAAATAAAGCCTCCCCTTTCCATGCTGGAAAAAAAAAAAAAAAGAGAGACACAAATATGTCATATTTAGAAATGCGTATGTTCAAACCAGGCAGTTCTTAACCTGGAGTTCTGCGCAGGCAGCTCCTGCCCTGCCTGCGCTGTTGCAGAGCTGCTGCAGTGTTCGTGCCGCAGTTCATCTGAGCCCAGAGCCTCCACACACACAGTCAGTGCGGAGGGGATTTCACCTCTCTGAAAGAGCAGGCAAAGTTAATCCCTGTTCTCAGTCCACCGATTGCAGAACGCTTACATTGGAAACAGAGTTGGTTCTGTCCATGTAACATTCTTCATCACAATATCCACTAAAATATCCTTTGGCAGATCTCAAAAAAAAAGGCTGTCCTTTCTTTTGGCACTTCATACTGCTAGAGAATTTCTCAGGGGGTGATCAAAATAATTAGCGCATTATTAAGTAATGAAGCTGATACAGTGTAAATCATCTTCACCCTAATATCTGGGTCTCTGAGATCTTACGTTCTTACAAGAAGAAACCAAGTCCAGTGTTCTCAGCCATGCTGTCCTGTGACACACCAGAAGCCAGCACTTTGTGACAATTATTCCCTAGAGAGCTGCTTTTCTCTGGCTACAACATTCAGCACGTTTTTAGCATGCGGGCTGTTGAGTACATATCAAATTAGGTGTCCTGTTGGCCATACGCAGGGAGAAAGACCCACATGAAAAGTTTCAAAGCAAAGGTGTGAAGTGTAAAGAGGCATTTCACTAAAATGCAAGATGGCTGGAGTGGGCAAGACCTCAGGAAGTGAACTTCCCTCCTGCTGTCATCCCAGGTCATGTAAAAATTAGCTATGTGAACTGGAACAATGGCTCGATTGTCTGAGAGAATGACAAGTGACAGCTAAGAACTGGGTCAGGATCAATCACTATTTGCATACCAATTAGTTAATGTTCTTCCTTTTCTCATACAAATAGAGTAAAAGGTAACATTTCTCACTTTCAGAATAAAAAGATTCAAATGTCTTTCAAACAATGACATATATTGTATTTTTAGAAAATTTATTTAGTCCTCAGGAGCTCTGCTAAAGCGCCTTAATCATGATTTGAAACTCGTCTAAGTCCCAGCTTCATCAACGCTGCTAACGTATCGTAAGCAGTACCGCTTGCCTTTCCAGTAAACCAGTGGGCTTAGCAATGTGTTTCTTTCTCGCTCCGGAGCATTCACTCCTATTTCAGTCCTAAAGTGCTTCTTCTTAACTCTTATTTTTCAATATATTTTGGGACTGACATTTGTAGCTTGCCTCCTATTCAAGCCATAGTCCCTGTGTCAACACAAATCCAAACATGGGGCACTCCTGCAGATTCCCTCTTCGGTCATCATTAAAACAGAGTTTGAATTCCACCCTGTTTCTGTGCATGGCAGATTTATGATAGAAATTACAAGAATCATTCATCTTTCTCAAGTTTATAGTATACTTCACTGCTGGACTGTTACCTCTCCTAGAGAGGCTACTTACGGTAAGGAAATTGGAAAGAGGAGCCGTTAGATGGAAACTTTTATCATTTGGACACTGTTCTTGTCTTTATTGATCCTTGCCTTAGTTCAGCCTGTACCATAACACTACTTATTTCTAATGAGGGCAAAAGCATCAGAGAGACTATGAATGGTGAATTAGTAAAACTACCACTTTCTAGGCTTATTTCTTCAAGTATTTTAATATTTCAAATAATTCCTTCTAAATGTTTTAAGAGCTTTAAATTAGTAGCTGTAACCTGATCATAAATTAAAAATCCTTCCTTACCAATGAAAAGCAATACCAAGTTATTTGTATACTTATTGTTCGTTTACACTCCCCATCAAGATATTCCCTGGAAACTGATTCTTATTGCCAAAAGAATTTGAAATCATAATACAACATCCATGCTAACTAAACTTGTGTTACACCTTCATCAGACAACCGCAACACCACTCATTTCTTGTCGCATACAAACATCCACCCAAACCTGTGGAATTTTAAATGTAAATATTCCAGAGTCCATATAAGCAGAGCACCTAATTCTAACATCAGAATGCAAACAGGCGAGAATGTGTGTGCAATCACATTCAGAAGGAATTTCAGATGATGGAAAACCTTAAGTGAAGAGCTCTGGCCAAACGCAGGACACACAGTAACTCAAGCTCCTCTCTCCAGACAAAATGGAAACTCAGAGTCATAGTCATGCACATATGCTAAGACTGATTTTTTCTTATTTATTTTATTTTTTTTTAATACAGTAGCACTACAAGTCACATCTGGGTGCGACCCTATTGCTCTAGATACTGTATGGCCATATAATACAAAACATCTGCTTAAAACTGAGCCAGAAGAAAGCTAAAGGGATTGTGGCATAAGGGGGAAAAAAGAAAAAAAAAAGAATGTAAAAGAATGTGCAGCCACACTGACTTTCCTCATTATAGATGGCCTCTTCCCCTACATTTTTAAGCAAACTTAAAGCTTTTGGACTCCTTTCTCATTCCAATGAAAATGGATGCTCCATTAGACATCCCAGGAATACACTGGAATACTTCCTTCAATTGCACTAGGAATCGTCCCTGGGCCAACAGTCAGCACCATGTTGGGTCCTTCAGATGTCATTTCTGCAGCTCATTCTGTTATTCATGAAAACTGGGAACAAATTCCAACTAGAGCAAAGTATCCATCCAGAGGGACCTGGACAAGCTCGAGACTGAACCTCATGAGGTTCAACAAGGCCAAGTGCAGGTCCTGCAACTGGGTCAGGGCAACCCTTGGTATCAATACAGGCTGAGGGATGAAGGGATGGAGAGCAGTCCTGCTGAGAAGGACCTGGGGGTTCTGGTGGATGAAAAGCTGGATATGAGCTGAAAATGTGTGCTTACAGCCCAGAGAGCCAACCGCATCCTGGGCTGCATCAAAAGAAGTGTGGCCAGCAGGTTGAGGGAGGTGATTCTGCCCCTCTACTCTGCTCTGGTGAGACCCCACCTGGAGTACTGCGTCCAGCTCTGGAGCCCCCAGCATAAGAAGGACATGGACCTGTTGGAGCGGGTCCAGAGGAGGCCACAAAAATGAACAGGGGGCTGGAGCACCTCTGCTATGAGGACAGGCTGAGAGATTTGGGGTTGTTCAGCCTGGAGAAGAGAAGGCTCCAGGGAGACCTTATTGTGGCCTTGGAGTACTTAAAGGGAGACTACAGGAAAGATGGAGACAAACTTTTTAGCAGGACCAGTTGCGATAGTCAAGGGGTAATGGTTTTAAACTAAAAGAGGGGAGATTTAGACTAGCTATAAGGAAGAAATTTTTTACAATGAGGGTGGTGAAACCCTGGCCCAGGTCACCGTGAGAGGTGGTAGATGCCCCATCGCTGGAAACATTCAAGGCCAGGTTGGATGGGGCTCTGAGCAACCTGGTCTAGTTGAAGATGTCCCTGCTCATGGCAGGGGGTTGGACTAGATGACCTTTACAGATCCCTTCCAACCCAAACTATTCTATGATCATATGATCATAACCCAAAAGATGCAAAATGCCATGAAGATGCCATCTCAGAACTCTACTTTCCTATTGGTGCTGCGTTGCTTAGAGAATAAAAAAATCCACATGCTTGTGAAATCCCAGGTGTCTGGCCTAGTGTTCAGAACAGTTCTCCACTAGTTTTACTTTAGCTATCTGAAAACTGGGTTACACAAACTGTCCGTATGCACATTTTTCGCCAAAGGTGAATAAGTAGTAATGACAATTTATCCATAATTAGGACTTCACAGGACAGCTATATCCCATTGGAATAAAGAAACTGTCAAGACAACTGAAGGAAGCTTGTGAGAACAGGAAAAAGAAATTTAACATCAGTTGGATCTCTGGAAATCATTAGTAATTGGGATGGGATTGGCCAAAAGGTTTCACAGATACAAGTAAAACATTCTTCTGTATTAATTTCTCAGTTTCCTCACCTCAGAGATTGTGCTACTCAAATTCCACAAAGTTTAGAAATACTAAACCCCGTATAACAATCCTACGTAATTCCAAGGATGCATTTTCCTCGAGTTTATGTAACTCCTGCGGCACAGCCATACCAAAAATAAACTTTGTAACCAGAGAAATTTAAATAATTAACTTCTTGTTGGCCTTTTTGTTTCTCAAGCAAAAAAAACTAGAGCCCTTTTCTAAGCATTTGGAGATCTTCACAAGTATATGTCCATCTAACTCACATTAGTTTCACTGGAAGTTGTGAACTTGAGTACACCTGAGAATTCAACTAATGCAGTAATGAAATCCATACAAGTAGTGTAAGGTTCCTGGAGACATCACTTTGCTAATGCCCTAAAAAGAAAGATGGAGAAAGCTCATTGGTTTCCAGTTGACAGAATATTTACAACACCTCATGTCGAATTGTCATTTTATTGCATTCTCCCTGCTTCATTCCCTATAAATTAAAAGATGTGTGATAAATCAGTTGTGCTTTGGGTTCCACACAAAACTTCATGGCATGCCCTGCCAAACCCATGGCCCAAGTGTGCCACCTAATGGCCCTGGAGTCAAGAATGCATTTATACTACTAGTTTAACAAATAAAATCTAAAGAAAGTATACCTTCATTTGTTGAGGTGGAGGCGGAGTTTTACCGTTATTTTTCTGAAGAACCTATCCACTACTTTTCACTAGCAATTCTAAAGGTCTGATGACATGATTCCTTCAAGGCACTTCAGAATTTTTCGGTAAGCAAGCATTTGAGTGTGCCTATGAAATTAAGGAATTCTGTGTAGCTTTAACCTCACAGGCAAAACCTCATAGGTTACAAGCTGTCCAAAAACTCTGATATCCTGGTTGCCTCTGTTTACTCCAAGTCTCACTGCTAAACGACCCCAATTTCAAATGAAGTTCAGGTGAGTGGCAGCAATAGATCCATCCTGCTAAATGAATGTGTTATTTCTTTTATCTCTTAAAGTACTCACACAGGGCAAGCTCAATTTAGCTGATATCATCTGCTTAACAATGCAGTCCTATAGTCGAGACAGGTGTGTGCCTTAAGAAGCATCAGGAAAAAAAAACATGCATAGAGGAGTTGTGGAATAACATTTGCAATGGTGATACATATGACCTCAAAGAGAATATAATTACATTATAAAATAAATATCACAGTAGCATACACTAATGCACTTAGTTGTCAAGCAAAGTTCTTAGAAATACTACCCATCTAAAAATACTGCAAAGGAATAAAATGGAGAAATACAGATGCAATATATTTTATAAAACATTTAATATTGGGAAGCATAGGTACTTTATAATAATTTACAAAAGCAAGCTTTACAAATGACGTGCAGGGGTTATAGGTTAAGGAAATGAGTTACTTATTTGGTTACATACTCAGAAATTGAACACTAGGAAGGAAATTTGGATTTACGTTTACATTGCAATTTAGAATAGCTTACTGTCAATCCCTGTTTTCTACCACTTAAAAAGAAGATTCAGAAAATACTTACATTCGAATGGCATTAATGATTTATTATTAACACAGCATGCCAGCAGATGAACGAGGGATGGAAAATACTCCTTGACATTCAAATTATTTTCACATGTAGTCAATGCTTCCTTTTCATTATTATTAACTAATATTGTAAAATCTAAATCTAAATCTTGTCAGATACAGAACTGTATGGCAAAACAGTGTTTATATTATTTATTTTGAAACAACTTACAGTAATTCCCTTTTCTTTCCAAACATGCCTGAATTTTGTGCCTTTCTTTCCAAGATCTACTTCACCATCCTGCTTACTTTAGGCAGGATGAACCACATATACCTTTTGATTCTGATAAATTCATCCACACCACAAGATTACTTTCTCTTTATCTAATGTTAACAGTAGTAACAAAACAATTATATCTGTTTTATGGAGCTGTAACGTTACAGAATATCTCCATGACACATAACTATGGTGCTTCAGGAGGAACAATTACTGAAGAAGTGTCTTGACTATATCAGTTATGCAAGTACAGCAATCAGGAGATGCTCACGCGTGCAGCGTGCTCTCGACAGACTTCCATGAGCTGAGATGCAATGGAACTTCATGCGTAGTTAAGTACAATGTTAAGTACAAATGTTCAAATCCCATGCATTGCAATGTATGTGCTATACACATATGTCATAGCGTATGTCAATGCATACATGTTAATTTAAAGTCTAGTACCATTCTGCATACTTTGGAACTCTGTGGGGGGAATAAATCACTCTAGATATAACACCACCCTTCCACCTCTTCCGAAATCCCACTTGTGAAAGATGCTTGGACTTCACATACAATGACCTTGCTCTGTTTATTCTGAAGTTCTGGAAAGACATTATATTGTTACAATTTCATAAGAGATTTCAGAAAACTTGAGCCTAAAAGAAAAAAAAAAGTATCTTATTTACTGGGGTATTTAGAAACCATGCAATACATAGCTAAATTTACGCAATTGTCACCTAATCAGACACTTGTTTACAGCTGCCTGTTCATTCAGCAACTGGTGAGCTATGCCAGCCATGTTGAGACTCCACACTCCCATGGAAAGGGCTGCTCTAGGAATGTGTATGGGAAACATCAAAATGGGGATTTTAGGATGCGTTTACATCCTTTTGTCCAAGCATGCTATTCCTGAAGCAACCTCCTACCAAATGTTCAAGCAAACATGAAACTCTAACCCTCTCACTGTCAGGGAAGCTGCTCTGGGGATTCCATGGGATTTTATTTCCATTCCAGAAGCCTTCTGGGAGTTGCCTATGCTGTACAGAACTGAACTCATCCATCAGAGCAAAAAGCAGGCATTGTGCAAAGGAGAGATGGTCATGTGTTTGTCTTCCCCTCGAAGAAAAGGGTTGATGACATTTCTCTATCAAAGTATACCTTTACAGTTTAACCACAAAATTGTCAATTTGCTATCATGGTAAGAGATGGAAGGATGTGCAATAGAAAATATTTCTTTCTCTTTTCCTATAAACTCTTGTTTTCTTTTGCCATAATGGTGAAGCTGGAATAACACTCTGCATGTTGCCTAAGCCAATAGGAGCAGAAGGCTGAGGCAAGAATGAGTTGAGTCAAGGTGGATGACAGAACTAAGTAGTTGATAGCTGTGTTTTTACCTCTCTTTTCTTCAGTTCTCCATATTCATGCTTGGACACCTCCACACAGAGCCATCTAACCCTGCCTGCCCTGAGCTGCAAGGTTCTTTCCATTTCGGATCTCATTTCTCTGACAGATCTCATCCTCAAACAGAGAGGATGTTATCTCACAATTTTTCATCTCAGGATTGGTAGTAAAACAACAAAAAAGAAAATAAAGATAGAAAATGTCCAAAAAGAATTAAGTAAGTCATGGCCAAGGCATTTCTGGAGAAGAGAATTTAAAAAAAGCTATAGTTCACATATAGTTCTTGTCACAATCAAGGCTGTTCTATGACTGGCTACATTAAGACTGGGAATGGCTGCAGTTCATGGAGTTATAATAATACTTCCTTTATTGTGGAAAGAAGAACAAGACATCCCTCCTTCCCATCCCATCCCATCCCATCCCATCCCATCCCATCCCATCCTTCATTTGCCATGTTGTGCAATTTCTATATTTTGCTAACAAATTGAAGGTGCGTTTATTCCATCTCATTAAAACCGATACTGACCAAAGGACTTAGTTTCAGAGAAAAGTTATTTCCGCTGCAGGTGCTGGTAATTAGCAAAGAAGGAATCTGTTGATGTTTGTAGACACAACCTTTCCCACTCTTTATTTGGAGATAAACTTCCTTAATGTATGGCTCTCATAATGTGTGCATATATCTTAAGACCGCAATTTTGTATAAATATTTAAATTAAATCAGTGGCAGCTTTCTCTGGTGACGAAATATAAATGAAACTTGCAAAGGAAAGGAAAAAAGTGCTTTTACTGAATGCTACTGAAAACTGCATGAGGTTTTTATGGAAAATTTTCACACTCCCCCTCTCATTTCCTGTTGTCATATAAATAATTCACCAGCAAAATCCTTATTCTGAAAAAGAAATGAAAAAATTAAATAAATGGAAGATCTACAGATATGTATGTGCTCTGCAAAAGTTGTAAATTTTTGTTTTGTTTTGTTAAGCTAGGTAGTCACTTGTTAGCAAGACAGCCTGCCACACTGGGATGAGAGGAGGGGATTGCAAAACTTGCAAATAGATAAAACTGCTTGAGAGGCTGGAATTTGATTTCCTTATCAGACTCAGAAAGTTAGCTGATGCAAAGCAGAGAGCAAATACTAAGCTTTCGTATTTTAAGCATGCAGAGAAGAAATGGTAATTGCACAGTGATGGCTCTGAGTTCATGGCAAAATAAGTCACTAAAACAGGTGAATAATTCAAATTTGACATATCTGCCAAGTTAGGGGAATGGGCCAGGTGTCTTCCTGTCAACAGCAAGTAGTTAGTAGATTTTCCACCATCCCTATCATGCTCCAAAGATCTTGAAGTCAGAGAATCTTGTTATCTGAATAATCCAGTTTTAGCTCAGTGGAACAGAATTTGCAATTACAGACTGTTGCTGTAAACTTTCACATTACTCATGTCAATACTACTCATCCCAACGTGACCTGTAAGCTCAAAACCCGTTTCCAAAAGAAGGATCTCGGCACTTTAGAGTGAATCGTGCTTCAACACATGTGCTTGTTGAGCCTGCGGATCCTTCCAAGACTATTCTTCCTGGTGGGTGAAACCTTGAGCATCTCAGTTTGATAGTGGGATAGTTTCTTCCCAAAAGAAAGAAAGCAAGCAGGAAACTTGCAAAACATTTTTCATTCTCATGGAATGCAGTCATAAAACTGCCTGGATGCACCTACCATGGCTGCACCTACACTGCTCTGTCAGTAGCCACTGTTACTTAAGAGTAGGTTAAGAATAACAACAAAAGCCCTATTCCCACTGACTTGTAAGAACATTCTGTTGTCAGCTCAGGGAAAAGCCTGCTGATATTCCTGAATAAAAACAAATGTGTACTCATGTTTGAAATGCTCCCAGGAAAGCAACAACTTACAGCATTAAAACGTCCTAGTCCTACAATTAGTTCATCCATCCCTATACCATCTTTGTGGTACAGACAGAAAAGATCAGTCAGGGTCCTTGGTTGCAGAATGCTAGTGTCTGCTCAGGAAGGGCAGTACCTTGCCCATCAATAGCAGATGGTGCCTGTAGAGCAGGAGAAAAACTTAGTAGCGTGTCCTAGGAACAGCCTGGGATCCAGAATGCTCCCCAGCCTCAGGAGCTGCAATGACATTGCAGCCAGCCTGACCAACTCTGTTCTAGCTGCTCTGCGGGGCCAACTTCTCCATTTGTCCAGGCTAGTACAAATCAAGCACTGAAACCTGAGGATGACAGTCAATGTTACTTTCAGGAGAGCCTAGGTGTGGATCCTGAGTAGTAGCTGTGCGTGTTAAGCTGTTACTGGATGATCATAACAGGAAAGAGAATAGTTCTCAAACAGAGGAGATGTCAGTTGGGCAATCAGGAAGCTCCTCTTCCAGAGATAAGTGTCAGATGCATCCCAAGAGTTTATTCTAGTTAGGGAAAATAAAGGAAAGGGCAACCAGTTCTCTTGATACTTATGATGCGATTCCCCCAAAATAAACTACATCACAAAACAGATATGAGCATAGTATTTTTATCTGTGTGCCAAAAAGGAACACGTAACAGTGTTTTTATTGCTGATTTAATAATGATGACTTCTTCCATGGTGTATGTGGGGAAACTGATGTCACAAACGATAACTGTCTCAACATTACGAAAGATTTGAGGTGGCACGTTCTGTCCTTAGTACTTTCAGACAACCCTATTGTAGTCAATAGTATTGCATAAATGTAATTCCAGGTAGAATTTGATCAGCAATTTATAAATGATCATATATGCTGCTGGAGTCTGCAGCTGTGTTGTGCTGATATTTAGCTGCTCTATTGTGTGCCTCTGACTCCAATATGAATAAATACACCAATGACAGAATGCACAAGCAGCGTAAATCTCAGGGGGACTGCAAATGGATTTTCTTGTTTGGCTTTTTTTTTTTTTTAAATCATTCCAATCTCCTTTATTTGGAACAAAGGATTTTTTTGGGAGGAGGAATACAGAAGAACCTGATGAAAATACCAGCTAGATATTTCTGAGTTTCGATTTTCAAGCAGCCTGGTGCAAGGTAATTACACTTACATCACACTAACAAATTCTGTTTGTGAAGAGCAGATGTGAATAAGTTTGTGGCAGAAACAAAATAAAACCATTATAAAGATGATATTGGATACTGCAGAGTTTTTTCTGGAAATAGGGTCCCATCTTTCTTCTCCAGGCTGAGGGGAACACTGGTGACCTTCTCAGTTCTGGTTGTTATGGTTCAGTCCTGTACACTGACCGGGATCATTAGCTAATTCTACACATGGAGAGGAAAAATATAGGACATGCCTAAATGGTGAACTGCAGACAATCATGTGCTGCGTACCCTTTGTTCTCAAGTCTGCCTGTATAATGAACCAGCTGTGATCCAGAGGCAGCGAGATGCTGGGGGCTGGGGGCGGTGGTGTTTCTGCTGTTCCCAGGCTTCCATCCAGCCACCCCTCCTAGGTGAACTGGGACATGTCTGTGCCGTGCTACGTCACAGTATGCATAGAGCTGATGCAACGGCTAGCCATGTCTAATGCTGTCTGTAGTCTCAGCCTATACTGGGTCAAAGAAGGAAAAACTGACAAATTTAGCTGAAGTATTTTTCCTGTCACATGAAAAGGTTTTTATAATCCAAGGCAAGTTATCTCAGATTCGTACCACTGTATACAGCTTCAGAAAAGAAAGGCTGAATGAAAGTGGAAATTCAGTATTACCCGGTTTGCATTAGCAAATGTATGACTTACTTTTGGATCGGTGGAAAGAACAGTGAGTTTGGTTGGAAATCCCTGATTTCAACAACCAGTATGGAATGAAAGAAAAAAAGGTAGGCTTTTTTTTTTTTTTTCTTCAGACAAGATAGTCTTGCTTGGTCAGTTACAGCTTCACTGATGAATCAAGAAGCAGAGAATTCAGGACTAAATGTAAATCAAGTTTCACTGAAGGAAAAAAATGAATGTCTGAACTGAGAACTGAAAAGTACAGATCAAATAAAACTAAGTAAGCTCCCTCTTTTTCACCAGTGAATTTTAATCTTGGTCCAAGCTGCAGAACTATAATTCTGAGTACAGAATTTTAAAAATAAAGATGTAGGGAAAATGTATTTTGCAATTTCCTTTAAATGAATCCAATGATTCTATCTTCTAGGGCATCATTAAACTCTCGTGGTGCTTAACCAAAATCAAGAGATTACTCTCCACTATTATCCTATAACAAACAGAATAGGTTAATAGCTGTCATTGCCATTTCTAAATAGAGTACTGTATCATTATGCATTGTTAGAGCTGACAGGCGCACATCCCTATTACAGCACTTCTATAACCTCACACAATAACAGCGATGATGTTTTGCAAGATGTTTTGATATTCGCAGACCTTATAAGATTTTAGTAAAGTCAGTGTTTAGGTTAGACATGGAAAGGAGAGCAAAAACAAAATTGTTTTTCTTCTTCATTCTAATTTAATGCTGTTTCCTGCACAAATCTTGCAACTTTTTTGACATATGAGAAATGCCTGGAGGAGGCCAGTCTGTCAGCAAAACAGCCAGGAAGAAATGTATTTATGGAAAGAACAGAGGTGCAGTTAAAAAAGAAAATAAAAAATACTCCCCTTTGAGAGGAGATGGAAAAGCAGCTATAGACTAATGAGCCTTTCTTGATCCTTCCTCCTTACTTGAACAAAACTGTCCCAAAGAAGTCAGACTCCCAGCACTCAGAATGGAATTAGAAATTGCCACATGGCGTCTCCCAAAGTTTCCTACAATATAATATATGCTTGCTTATGGACTATTTCCCACCTTTCTCCTGTGTAATGTAGTAGTTCCCATATACAACAGACTGGTATTCACTGGAGATTGAGACGCACATTAGAACTCCACTCCAACTTCAAGCACAGACTTTGATTCGTGTGTCAGACATTACCCCAGAATTACACATCAGTGCTCTTAGTAATGGCTATTCTCGTTTTCAATTTCTTGCAAATGTTTTTGAAAGACTGGAATTCTTCTCTTCTGCCTAATTGTACTGCCAGGCTTTTTTCCCCTATAAAACAGGTGAAGGAATCGCAGAACAAATATGATATGGATGGCAAAATTATTGTATGGGGCATCAAAATGTTATGACCACAATTACAGTTCCTTTCTTTGGCTAAGGCACTCCTAAAATGAGCCTTGGACAAGAAACCCATCTCTCTGCAATCTTATACCATATCATGAAGTTAAAATTTCCTTCTGCATAGTATAAAATTTTTGGTCCTAGGTCAGTACACAGAAACTGCCCTGACTGTCAACTCCATTGCACCATTTGAGCTTATGCCAAAGAACACCTTCACAGGACCTGACTCAGGTGCACAAGTTCCATGAGGGGCTGTACTTCTCTCACCATGCTACTAAAGGAAAACCACAACACATGGCAATGCAAAAGATATTTATAATATATTTGCACTTAAATCTATGGGTTAACTATTGGTATTCTCATGTGAGTGCCACTGTCTCAATTGGAATTGCACCTACTGCCAACAGTGTAACTTTATCTATAGCTTGTTTGGAAGTATGGGCAGCTTTGTTGCAAGGAAATGCATTCTCATATATTCTTTTTCTCAATCTATCTTTCTTAGTCATTCACACCATATAAATGCTTTTGGTTTCACACATATCTCTTGCAGCATACTAATTAAATGTTTCAAAAGGCTTTATCCACGGTTAAGTGAAGATAAAATTTTAATGATTTAATTAGCAAGCTCCAGGAAAAAAATAATAATTAACAAAGGCGGGTGCTTCTAGTGTCTCTTGCTCTCATGTTACATTAGAACCACAGGAAGATGGGAAGATGCAACATTCAACATCCCTTTTCCTTGTATACTCAGCCACAGAGAACATGGCTCACATCATGCTAGAAGGGAAGTGGGGAAGACAACAGTCGAGTGGATTATGCCAGGTCTCAGCTGCGTGACATGAAGAGTGCTTCCTCAAAGAAAGAGGGCAGCTTGCGGGGCAGGATCAACTATCATTTGACCTCTAATAATTGAAAGCAACTGGGAAAAAAACAAATGCCATTTTCTGAAGGATGAATTGAAAACTGGTTCACTTGCAGTATTTCCTCATGACTTTGTGTTTCTCTCATCAGTTGGCTGCTTTACCCTGCCAGACCTCTGCATTTAGAGTTTGGTAAAGATAAAATTCTGTTGTTCTGTATTATACGCTTGAGAAAAAAAAGCTAATTGCTCTGTTTGAATAACTTCTTATTACAATTTGGAATTTATTCTTCTGCTTTTCTCTCCACCAAGATTAGCCTATTATGAAAATCACTACCCAGACACTACATATCGTTGACACAGAGCACAATATAAAGGCAGTTTGAGCCTGCCTCTGGGATGCAGCCATTCTAATCCCACTACTTGGCTCTCCCCTCCCAAATGTGAAGAAGTTGGTTATAATATTCCGTTTCATATGATGCACTGTGCTCTAATACACATACTGAATATCAAAAACTAGCACGTAAGGAGATGAAAGGGAGTCTGGATTGTTCACTCATTATAAAGCATCATTCATTCAAAGAAGTTAAATGCATCAATAGGCAGCTTTACTCCCTCAGCACAATTCAGAAGGATCAATGGTACATGCTAGCTCCTGCTTTAAGAATTAGAGATGAGGCCAGAGCAGAGGGAGGGCACAGAAAACACACATTTAGCTGCAATTAGAATTCTAGTCCATTGTAACATAATCATTGTTTTAGTTCACAAAATTTGCAGTTGGCAGCGATCTCACTCTGTCAGCCATCACTGAGCCTGCTCTGGAAAGACCAAGAGCTGTGTTCACAATCAGCTCTTGGCAAAAGCGGTCGCCATGCAGTCACTCAAAGCAATGTGATATCTATATTCTCATCTCATTATCATTATTCTTCTCAGCCAGGATTCCCCAGTAAGAAGACATAGCTGGCCAAGTTCTATGGAGGGCTGTGTGCACGGGATAATAAAGCTGCGCGAGCTACATGCGAAGGGAGGGCACAGAACAAATGTGCCACGCAGAGAGTAAGCAACTGACAGGGGATGTGGTGAAGAAACTGAGGAACAGATCCCAGTCATGGAAATGCTGCATAGCATGCAACTCTAACACTTTTTGGTAGTATATAGTGCTTATTCTATATTCTGGTTCTTATAAACTCAGAATATGGGCACTGCTCAACCCTTTAATCTGCAAGTCCCCTGAAGCAAGGATTTACTTTTACATGTGCTAGTCAACCTGTTGTAAATCACTGCGTACAGCTAACACCACTACATCAATGACTAGCAATAAAAGAGTGATAATACGGGTGGTTGAGGAACCTGGAGAGATAAGTTGCAGTGAGCAACTGTAGAACTGATGTAGATATAAAGAAACACTTGAAGTCAGCTCCATGTGTCCAACTTAAAATTCAGACTTTTGTTTTTCAATGCTTAGTTAAGAAAGAAATTACGTGAGCTGTACATATCAAAGTCCCATTTA
This sequence comes from Ibidorhyncha struthersii, assembly GCA_013398815.1. NCBI lineage: Eukaryota > Metazoa > Chordata > Aves > Charadriiformes > Charadriidae > Ibidorhyncha > Ibidorhyncha struthersii. The sequence goes on along the minus strand of VZSZ01007750.1, from coordinate 664,492 downwards.
CTGGACGTCTTTATGCTACTCTTTTTTGCACAATACACTCTTCACACTATTTGACTTCCTTTCTGTAAATCTGACTAACCAAAGATGACCTATATTGCAAAACACTCAAATCTAATTTGGTTAACAAAAGCAGGTTTGGAGGACACAAAGAGGAGCACAGAATCTGAAGTATTCACTTACTTAAACGCATCATGCATTCACAGCTGGTATTTTACAGCTGATGTATTTTGTTTTGCTTTCTCTGCATAAAAAAAATGAGCAAGGAAATCAACAGTTTTGAACTCTGAGCTACACTGAAAGCAGATGGGGAGAGTGTAGCCCCTGATCAAGTTAAAAAAGACCACAAAACCCCACTCAGATCCCTTACAATGACTTCAGAGATTTTCAGTACTTAACTATAATAATCTGAAAGAATTGCAATGTATAGCTTATCCAAATCTTAAATGTAAGTACATTAATCTTGTAATATCCTCACTCTTGCAAACTCCACAGTGAAAACTAGGGATGGTGATTCAAAGTGTATTTACAGACATGAGGGTTTTCCACACTTCCCACTGCTACAGAATGCAGTTACTTCCCTGGTGAAACTATGGAGCGCTACCTCCCTTCTTTCACCAACACTAACAACGCAGGAAAATGTGTGCTATAAATACATTATCAATGCTTTGGTTAAAATTTGGTTAAAATTATCACAGGCTTCTAGTAAGCAAAGGTCTTTTCAAAGTCAGCTGTTGTTGCCTGGCATCTTTGCAAATTTGCCTATGAGGGTCTTCAAAATTTTTTTGATAAAGATTAATTAAAGAAGAAAGAGTTTATGTTTGCAATCTCTTAATTTCCCCTGGAAATATAGATGTTTGAAAACACTGTGAGATTAGTTTCAACTCTTTTTCAAATCAAAAACTATCACTGGTGAGATAGATCGTCTTATACGGGCACAGCCAAGACACAGAAGCTCCAGCTTAGAATGACCAGTGTCATTTGTTGTCTAGCTGATCAGCTATTAGAAACTAAGCTGGACAGAAGCAAGTCTTCCAAGTTCAGCAGTATCTCAAAAAAAACTTCTACCAGGGATTCTCACATTGGTGTGGCTGCAATAAAAACTCTATCAGTGTTTAAATTATAGGTCTTGCTTAATTTAACTGCAAAAATTTGCTGGAGGCAGAGATTTGCAATATATATTTTTAGCCTGACGGCAATTTCCACTTTACACATTTTGAAAACAAATGTGGCAATGTTTCAGTTAGTTGAGAACAAATAATGTCTTAGAAGTCTGTCTGTTACAGGAGCTGAGAAAAGGAGGATCTGCACATTTTAAAGCTGACAAACTCCCATTACTATCAATGCTGACATGTGCTTGGTTAATTCATACTTTACCAGAAACTGCCATCAAGTCGTGAAATGCAGAATGACTACAAATGTTTCATAAGCATTAACAGTGACAAATCATGTTTGATTGCCTTGACTAGTTTAACTAGGAAAATTTAGACTATATTACAGAAATCTAGACTTGACGTTTCTTTCCCAGGTACCTGGCTGGACAGAGGTGTTGATCTTAATCATCTCCTTACTCAACAGGATGAGGCACGTAGTCATAACTTCAGATGTCCAGAATGACAGGTGTATCTGCACCAAAAGGATAGCTTTTCTGTGCAGGAGAAGGGTTGGGGTTTTTTTCCGAGAATTAATCTCAGACACCACTACAGGATCATAAAATCATCATTAATCTTCCTCAGTTCCACTCCAAGAGCAAGTTACAAATCTTCTACTGGCTTTTGCAGGTAGAAACTGCAGAACATCATGTTTGGTTTTTTGGTTTTTGTTTGTTTGGTTTTAAGAAAAAAAAAAAGGATGAACCAAAAGTACAATCATTAAAAATAATTTTAATCCATTACTGATTTTTTAAGATGGGGGGGAAGACAGAATGAATTGCTGCTGAAAGTTATAATGACCTACTGGATTTCTAAAATGTGCTTATGTATTATCATGATGCAAATGGCACAAGAATTTGAATAGACCAGATTAGAACCAAAACTGTTCCTCCCCAGGTCAGTGAGGAAAGTATGGTCTCAGGTAAGCAGACTTTCTTTTCTTCTCCTGCCAAGGCACAGGCAAGAGTGCTAGCATCTTGTATAGAAGTCAAAACAAACAACTGCTCTCTGCTTTCTAAATTGTCCTGAGTCCAGTCCCACTGATGACGAGCCTCAAAACGCCTCTTTGAATGGAATCACTTTTAGAACAGGATACAGGTTATAATCCCCTGTGTATTATCTTCAACAAGCCTAATTTGGATTCAGTATCCATGAGTCTCTCCTTTGGAGGCTATGATCATTAATATATTGATTGCACCACATGGGCCTGATAAAGCAAAGGACTGCTCCTTCTTTGCAATACGATCGCTTTGTAACACAAGAAATCAAGTATTTACTAGCAAGCTTATCTACCTTGATCTCACCACTCCTCTGATGTTCCTTTGGGAGCCTAGCTTCTTTAGACACCTTTCAACAAAGCCTCTATGTTAGTCAGCTTATCCTCCTCGAGGTTTTAACAAATGATCTCACGCTTCTTTCAGTGGAATGCATTTTAATTGTTCACCATCTTTTACATTTTACACGATGACAGAATAAGCCTTAATTTTGCTGAAGGAATGACAGGAGGACCTTCCCAATAAAGAGCCCAACAATTATTTTCCTAAAGATAGCTGATGTGCTTTTAAGGTGGTATCTTACCCTTAGCAGCTCTGCCTGATCTCCCATTTTTTCCCCAGCAACCCTCCCTCTCACACGTAACTCTATGTAGTCCAGAAAACTCACCCCAACAACAAACAGCCCTGTATCATGTACACATATACGTTTACTGAATCTGATGTGTATGATGCAAACTGCTTAATTTTCTTTTTCAGCTGGGTTACATCATTTTCTTCAGGCCTTGCAAAATTATTTAGGACAGATGAGATATCGAAATTTTGAAAATATGTAGGAAATACTTAATAGCAAAAGTTATACTTCTCAAGGGAAAATTCTCCTTCTACTACAGTCCAACTTGTCCTGTGCTGAACATCACATTTACTTAGTAAAAAGATCAGAACTTGCATATAGGATATCACACTGCACTTGCCTGTGATTAACCAATGACACAGTTTAAAAAAAAATAACAAACCTGTTCATAGACTTTTTCCTGAATTGCACGAACCACTCCAAGATAAGGAGTAAGAAGGTTGGGTTTGTGGTTTTTTTCTCCCCTTATGAACACACATTTTTTTGGTTACTGGTGCTCTTCTGTTCTATGTGTGTCTTATAATTTGTGCTATAAATCTGTCAATTGCTGGTTTTCAAACTGAAAGTATAATGAGCCATCACAACACCAGAAGTGACAGTTCTAGATAGAACATGAGGCCAAAGAGAGCCAAAGGCACCAGAACCCCGGACATATGGCAGAGGTCCACACTGTACTGGAAGAGCAACTGTGTGTGATGCAAAGCATGTATCTGCATGATTCCAGAGATACTATGACCCTGAGAGCACGCCATGTGTATACAGTTCCACGCACACCAATATTCATTTGTCCACAAAGTAGGCTCTAATAAATCCTGATCAGCAGTTGTGCCTGTTCCCTATGTAATTAATATTTGCATGCTTTTCACTGCCCAGGACTGTCATCTAGAATCCTATAGATTACTGCTTTCCATTTCCCCTCCAGTATTGTAATTTCTGCCAAACTGCCTTAATGCCAGAGAACATAGCTGTAAAATTATTAAAGAAAAAAAAAAAAAAATGAACAAACTCATCATGTTTGATTTAAACTGTTTTCTATGTTCATTATGTGATACAAGTTTCTCTCTCAGGCTTTGCTGAACCGAACCTTAGGTATAGCCCTACAATCTCTACTTCACAATTGAAAGCTTGCTTGCAATTATTTTCATGAAATTAGAAAGGAAGATGGTATGAATTTCCACAACAGCTTAATGGGTTTAAATTCCTAATTTGACAAGCAAGCTTTTACTGATTTCTTAGTTTACCAATGAACTTCTTTGTAATCTGCAATAATTAGTAAGTACGTACATTACATACAAATTGAAAACTAAACATGTCCAGTCACTCAATATGAAATCCACTGAATCCACTGTGCTGTCTTTTAACCAGCCCCTGGGAAAAAGCAGGGGCTTACTGGATGCTATGAAGCTTAATGCACTTAGGCTCTGATGGACCAAGGAAATAAATTAATTGATCCTCAGTGGAAAATGCTCAAGTCTCTGATTCCTGATAAACACATTTGTGCTTCTCAGGTTATTTCAAATGAGTAGATATGACTTAAAGAAAGATGGTCTCTAGGTTATGTTGGATTAACACCACTGCAAACATTGTATAGATTAAATTGTACCCAGAAACAAACTGAAAGCCAATTAGATCTAAAAAGAACAAAGATAATTTGCTCCATGAAGAAGCAAGACAGCAGGATTCTACATCAGCTGAGATTTCTGAGGGATCTTTTAGTATTGCTCCAATACAGAGTACACATCAACAATCAGTTCTCAAAAGGGCAAAGACATGGATGACTGCAGTTTTTAACATGCAGGGAAAAGAAAACAAAGAATGTGATAAAGAAGGACAATATTTCAAATATTGAGTGGTTTAAAACGTTTATTTGGCAAAAGTTTTATTAAAAAAACTTCATAGGAAATTCAATTTTCCTATGAACAGAACCATTCTGGAGAGTAAATTAATTCATTAAAATGCAAGTCCTACTGCGTATAAAAATCTCAATGCAATCTTAACTGCCAATTTACTGCTGATCGCTCTGTAATATGTGACTTTATAAAGCATTGTCCAAGACTTTTAAAATTAAATATTTATATTCCTAAATGACTCTTGCCTGAAAAATACCAGGTATTCACCAGTTTTGAAAATCATGCCCTTGCATGCCTACATGCAAGGATGTTCTTGATCACTAAAGCATCACAGAATTCTTCTCAGCTCAGACAGTAAATATTAATACTACTCTGAGTCCGAATTCATCACTCTGCATAATGTTTTGAGATCTTTGGATGAAAAGCATTACAGATCTATTCCAGGATCTTTTCCAGAACTCTGGGAATATTTAAAAGCTCTGTAAACCCTTTCCTTCTTTAATAGGACTTACAGCATGTGTTCTTAAAAGAATGTATATGCCATTCATTTTTATATACTGGCAATTGGAATTCTGTCAACTAGACTTCTTTTGCCTTAACTTACTCTTTGTTCTATTTTTATTTTTCTGTGTCACACTTTCCTCTTACTGAGGGATGCTGTAGCTATACTAAATGATGTGTACTTTTAATGAAAATAAGCTCACTTTTAGCTTGCTGGCCATATTATCTTCGCTTTATTAGTTTCTGTACATAGGCTGTTTCTTATTAATTATATAAAAGTTTTTAAAAATACAGTAAATGCTGAAAAACAAAATATAAGTACATGTATGAGCCTAAAGCCAGTGAAAAAGGGTGAAATAACAGCTAGGCAACCTTCCAGCAATGTCACAGTAAAAAGTAGGCTCTGGCTTTTGTTGCCTATTTGATCTGTCCAGAGCTTTTTCATTTATCAGAACAGCTGGTTTACAGCTATAGTGCACAATTTTTTGAATAATGGTGCATTCATCTTAACCCTATTAAATAAACAAAACAGAAATGCTCTTGTGACTGCAAAGGGTTTAGCTTTTATTTAGAGGCTTTCTGTACATTGAGACTAGCAGGACTGCTTTTTAGTGCAGGGGAAAAAAAAGCATGTCTGTTTTGAAAGGGTCCAATTAGCAAGTCTCAGGACGCTCAGCTTACAGTGCTGAGTGAAATTGGAGCTGGACTTCTGTGAAACAGAACTCCAGTACACTGCTGACTGGATAGAAAATGTAGTCAGCTGAGAAGCTGGAAATAAGAGGAACAAAAAGAAAAAAAAAGAAAATGGATGGTAAACCCCATTCTTCCCACATGTTTTCATTTATAGATTGTCATGAAAACCTACTTAGAGGCTTTTATTTACTCTTAATGTGGACACCGGAGTTTCCCCCAAACATCCCTCACTAGAAATAGTAATACTATTTTTCATACATAGATAGAAATAATTCTATTTTTATGAAATTCTAATTTTTAAAATATTGGAATTTATGCACAGGTTGATGAGTAGTCTGGGGATCTCAGAGCACATAGAATTACTTTGTTTTCATGCAAAGGGGAGAGAGAAGAAAAAAAAGTGTAAGATTGGTAAGTATATGAAAACAGTCCAATCAGTGCCAAGAAAGGAAATCACATCACAATTAAACTCCAGTATTACAAATCAAATAAAATGCTAGCAAATTCCATAAAGTTATACCAGGTAAACCCAAGCCAAACTCATGCCAAATTTTTCAGTTGAAGTACAGACACAGATCCTCGGATCTATGTGATGACCTTTAAAGGTCCCTTCCAACCCAAACTATTCTATGATTCTATTAATCAATATTAATATATCTATTAATCTCCACTTTCATATTAATATTCTTCCTACTATGAAGGCAAAGTTTATAGGATGTCTTTTTACCATATCAAACAATGATCTTCAAGGTCCCTTCCAACTCTAACCATTCTATGATTCTATGACCAAAGAAAAAAGCAAGCACTTGGGCACAGAAGAGTGCCTTCCAACGTCAAAATCCCCCAAAATGTAGCAATAAATCAAAGGCTTGTTCATTCCATTCATTGCACTGATCTCTCTACCCGGTGCCAAATTCTCCTCCTTTTCACCTCCTGAAGGCAGGTGATCATTTAGCAACAAGTCTCAGACGTGCTGGTTTTTGTTCTGCTTTTATCTTTCCTGTCTCATTTTGAGTAGGGCACTGCTTACTGATAGCAGTGTTGGACTGAGTTGTCCTGTCTCTAATGGAAGGGAAGATAGGGCAGAAGTGTCATCTGATTTCAGATACATACATATCTATATAAAGGACAAGTTAAGTGTACAGAGTCATATACGTATGCCATATATAGGGTGTTTTTAGAGATTATATGTGTATGCATAGACATGTATGTATATCTATAAATATGCATTTATACATTATTTATATAGCAGGGAATGCAAGAGTTCATACAGACTTTTTAAATGGAACTGTTCTCCCATACGACATTAAAAAACAAAACTTAAAAGGATCTACCAACATGTATTTTCTGTTTTGCAGTGGCAAATCACAAAACAGGCCTACATATTACATGTAGTACAGTCACACAGTTAAAAACACCAATTTCAATTATAAGCCTGTTCACTGTTGTCGACCCCTCCAACCATTTCAGCAGCATCTAATATATCCTGAGATCTTTAAATAGGGTATGATCAAAACACATTGCAAAAAAGCAATCAGAAGATTGTGTATGAACAAAAAGCAGCTAGGCAAGAACAAGGCATAAATACCAAGCCGAGCTGCAGCCGGGGGCTGATCGGTGCCTAGGCACAGGGACGCAAAATGGAGAAAACACGTTGGGAGCCTTTGGTAAAATATGTCCCCAAGGGTTGTTCCCCAAGACAGCACAAAAACCACAGAGCAACCTATGCACCTTTATGAGACTGTCATATGGAAGGTATTATAAAAGTGAAAAGCAGTATTGTTATTACCACTGGTACTGGCAGCTGTGCAAACATAAGGAACCATCTGCTGTCGTTTATAAGTGCATGGGTGATCTGGGACAACAATGGGCTAAACCCAGGATCTTCCAAAGGAAAAGGAGTTGGCTTAGTTTCTAACATTTCTGTCAACAAATCTGTGGGCTAGGATCACACTCTTGAGACATTGCCAACTTAGTTTCTGCATGTAGGTGTTATATCAATGTTTTTTTATGGCCGTAATATTTAAGCCCTCAGGACAATGACTGCAATTCACAGATCTTAGGGGATGATGTGCTCAAACATGACTTTGTGGTAGATGCTGACCACCTCCACAACAACCGCTATAAAAAGACAATGCACAGGAAAAAAAGAACAAATAGCATATTTTTGCAGCCTAATCCACAACAGCATCCCATCTAAAATTCATACACTGTTTTGGGGTTTTTCTGCTCTGCTGGTGCTGGCTTGCAGTATATGTCACGTCAACCTATGCCGTATTAAAAGCATGCCATGGTCTTACAGCACAGAACGCAATGTCGCAATTCCTACAAATACACAGTTATCTTGACCTGACTATTCACTGCCAACTCACATGAAGGAAACATAGGCTCCCAAGAAAGAAAAGCAGCTCAGCAACATACAGAAAAGGGAGGTTGGGGTTGTTCATTACATGTAGGAAGCTACTTAAGCATTACTATTTCTTGTCCTGTGGAGGTTACAGCAAACCCTAGCTATTTGTTCTGAACACAGACTAAAGATTGTGGTACGTAATGGAAAATCACATCATACAAAGGAAAGAATACTAGAGGTAGTAATTGATTTATAGATCTCAGAAAACTAAAATTCGTGGCTTAACACTGTGACTTGGTACTTCCATGAAGCTTCGCATTTCCAAAGAACACTACAAGCATAGCCTAATTGATCCTCGTGAATAATTTACTGTTGGAAATGACACTATAACCCTTAGCCTTTCAGTGCATCACTGAATCTTCTGACTTTTTTTTAAACTGTGGATTCTGCAAGGCATACACATAAGCATGTTTTAGTAATTTCATAGAATTTCAGTTGTGGAATAATCCACTACAATTTAGGGGAAGCTCCTTATCACAAAGTACCTGTTGATTCCTCCCCATGATGAAGTGTACTGCTTACATAAATAAGTTAAATGCTTATCTAACTGCCTTAAATATGCTACCTTTACATGTGCATTGTGTCCAGATAAGTATGCATATAAAATGCACAAAATCCTTTAATTTTTAAAAAAGCACTTCCCCAATAAAACGATGTGAACCTCTCAGTATTCTCATTAGTGACTTTTCATGACAACAAATGGAAATAATTGCTAAAATGAATCATTTGCTACATGAACTCATTGCTAAAAGAAATCAGAGGCCACAGTTTAAGTAGAATTCAAATAAAGGATCGGACATTTGCACAGGAACGCCCATAATTACACCAGATAGAATAAAATTCAGTATCAGGGATTCAAAACCCCATGCCTCAGACATTAAGCCAACTTTGTTGGCTTATGTTGTTTCTTTTTTTTTCCTACCCGTCACCAGTATGTTTTATACTTGCAAATGTCAGATAGGGCACAGCCTTAAACGAAAAAACAGTTTGACCTGTCATGGCAATTCTTAACTTCTTAAAAATGTAGAAGAGATTTTGCAATATTCACTGTGAAAGCCCAAATCAATTGGAATCAAGCAGTAGCACAGTAATTATTTTTGTTTTAAATGAACGCATAATAGCATCAATAGTGTTAACAATTTAATTGAATTTCTAATCCATTTTTTTATTATTATTAAACACAATTGTGTGCAACACACTTAATTCACTTTCACTTAATTGGTACCTAAAATGTAATAATCATGTTACCACACAAACCTTTTTATACGACAACCATTAAATGTTCTTTAGTGTACTGTATATTTTTTGAGCTACATGTATATTTTAATAAAGCTGAGTGAAAAATTTATAGGAAGCCTTTTTGCATCTTTTCAAGCATGAAACTGCCTTACTACAGATGAAGGACTACTCTGCAAAAGTGCATAATGCTATGACGGCTCCAGAATTATGCAGATAACAGTGCACTGTACAAACACAAAAGAAAAAAAAAGACGAGCATTCTACCTTATGTTCATATACTCCACAGATTTTTTCCATTAAACTAAAAAAAAATATCTTTGATGTCTTTCTTTCTCCCTCCTCCTCTCCTTCATACACAATGGCACAAACATGATTTCACACACACACAGTTTCTCAAACTATAAACTTTTTCCACCTGCAAAGTAAATTATAAATTACAGCCCCTGGAGGCTAACTACTGATATTCCCTTAACACACAAGGCCAATAACAATATATAGTTTCATGGCTAAATAGTAAGCCTGTAATTTAATCATAGGGCCCTGCTGCCATTTATAAATTGCTCCAGCTTTTATGATGTCAGCATTGCACCTTCTTTTGAAACGCAGAACAGTATTCAGACATAAAACTTGTATTATTCTAAATGTACAAGGGCTGTAAGGCAGTATCCACAAAAACATTAACCCAAAGGGAATGTATTCTTTCTGGTCAGAGTCGCTGATGCAGTTCACCAGGTTGAGATGTGATTCCTGAAGGGCGGAAAGGCGGGTAGGCTTACCTTATACTTAAAGGCTAAGACCGAACAGAAACCAGAAAAAATACATCTTAGATCAAAGATCACCTTTCTCTTATTGCTCTTGCAAGATCTTGTATTTTGTACTGGGAGAAAAGGGTGTCCGAATTCTAGCTAGCCTTGTAATGTAAGCCAGTACCTTTCCCACTAATTTTTATATCCGGCATAAAGTTACAGCTGGAAAACCATATGCCCACAAGTTCAAGGAAAGCCTAAAGGAAACCAATGGAAAAGAATTAGGTCAACAAGGAAAAAGAAGAAAAGCAGTGAAAAGAGGGGGCAGGGGGGAAGAAGAAAAAGAAAATTTATTTCCACTGCTGTGGACTTTTTCCCATAAGAAGTCCTCAAACAGTCAAAGTTCAGCAAGGGTGATGTGCTGTATTGTGTGTATAACATCAGCCTCCTTGCAAATACATCATGGTACTGCCGATTGACACCACAGGACTACTATGGAGGGTGGGGATTTCAAAAGTCTTTTAGAAAGCATGTGATACACTTACTACAACTTCTATACATTTTGTGGTTTTTTAATAAACATTAGGTTTGCTAGACTACTACCATAATCATTCTTCTAATTAGGAACCTCAAGTGAAAGGTTTTATAGGTTTTTGTTAAGTGAATAACACTACTTAGTCTTTTAACAGTTAGAGATGATGAAAAAGATGGCATTTGGCACAGTTCGATAGTTTCACTCTTTTCTTTATTTAGGAGTTTGCACTGACACCCTACTGCCCTTCAAGGAATTTTTTTCCAGGTCAATTCCAACATAACTTTGCAACAGCAGCAGAATTAGCATTGTCTGTCTCTCACCCTCCCTTTCTCCGTGACCTTAGACACTTACGATAGAACCTGCAAAATCTATAGAAAGGGGGACTACCCTGAGAACTGTGATCCCCAGAACTTCAAAGAAAGTTTCCCTGAATCTGAACTGATTCTTACTTCAGATTAATAACCAAGGAAAATGCATGATGAATGGATATTATGACTCTTGCAACTGAGGAACTGAAGCATAACTAAAAAAAAAATATAAATGAGGTTAACTCCACGTGGCTAGCATTGTGACAGGAGCAATGGGAACCATAGCCTCATCTAGATGAAGTACCTCTGAAGGGAAAAGTATTAGTCAAACTTTACACCCAGCTCCATCCATCTCGGCTGTCTTTGAGGGGACTGAACAGCTGACCCACCATTTGACCCACTGAATTGTAACTGGAAATACATATCCCTGCTTAATTTTCTGTAGGGCTATCTATTCAAGGGTCTCATATTCAGTCCTAAATCTGAACAGTCAGTATATACATTCTGCATTTAAGTATCTTGGATATTCCACACAAGCAGCATAAATGTGTACCTAAATTAAGATAAAATCTGATTCTAAATAGCTTAGACCTCACTTTCACTGCCTGCCACACGGGTGCAAAAAGGATTGTAAGGTGCTACTGCCAGGATTCCATTGGATTCTATTAATCTCTCTTTCTTGATATGTATCTACTCCACACAAGTGTGAATGACTACAAAAATAAAAGGCAACAATGACTCCGAAGAATTAATTTAGTTATTATTATCTGCAAATATTATTCCTGCTGCAATTCTTGTATTCTTCAAAAATTATTCAGTTTGTACATATGCTTATACATACATAGCTGGTAGAAAAACAGGAGAGAAAAGCTTTGTTTATTGAGATGAATGTCATTTTGAAGCAGAGTCATAAGGTAGAAGTCCTGCTTCTAGCATACATCAATGACACAACTTGCCATGTTTCACAGGTTCATCAAAATATAGTAAAGGTCTTTCAGCTTTATGTCTAAGGTAAGCATAGAATCATAGAATATCTCAAATTGGAAGGGACCTATAAGGATCATGGAGTCTAACTCCCTGCTCCTCGCAGGACTAACTAAAACTAAACCCTATGACTAAGAGCCTCTTCCAGATGCTCCTTGAACTCTGACATTGCTCCTCTCTTTGCCATATTTTTGGGGTTTGTGTGAACTAACGTTTTTATTTTCTTCCAGGCCAATGCAGAAACAAGTCAAACCCCACTGCTTTACATTCGAATCTAATGCCAGCTGTTTTCATGTAGACTGGCTGTCAGCCAGCCTCCTGACGGATTCTTGTGTGGTTTGTATGAACAGAGGTCACAGACTGAAGTCCCAGGGAACACAACAGCATACTTCAATATATGCTTAATAATTTAGCTCCAAGATAATCGAGCAAGCATTTCTCTTTCAATGTTCCTCCAAGACAATAAAAGGTGAGTTGGTCAGGAAAACCTGACCTAGGTTTAGATTTTCCTCAATTTTAGGGAGCTATTCTGAAATCGTGATCCCTGTGTCTGTTAGTACTAAAATCCCTCTATTACTTGCTTTAAGTATATGGAAAAGATCCTTTAAGTCTCTGATGACCGCAACACTTTTTAACAATGCTCTTTCTCTTGCTGTTTCTTTTCTGATTTAATCTTTTTGCCCCAAAATGTCTTTCTGAAGGATGCAGAATGAACAATGGAAACATCATTCAATCCAGTTTGCATACAAAGATTACTTGACTTTGTATCACTGACACTTTAACAGGTTGATGTCACTAAAATTAATAAATTCCATCCAACAGTTGGACCCTAGCCACAGAAAAGTGTTATGAAAATGAATGATGTAGCATATGTCATTCATATATCAGGGTAGGAAGAATCATTGTTTTCCACTCTACAGAATGCCCAAGTCTAATCAGATAACATGAGACTTCCTATTCCGGGAAGGACATCAGACTATCAGGAGATTTTCAGTGCACGAGAAAACTGGACAACGTGATCAAACCAGGCAACTTACCCATGTCTATACATTTATAAGAAGTACGTTTATAAGCATAGTCTCTCTCTCCACAAATACCATCAACCTGCTTTTTACACAAACTTAGGAAGCCAAGCATTGCCTTAATTGGCTGAGGTCAGTGGGAACACAAGGATACTAGGTTAAAACTAAGCCTTAAAAATTATGTTAGATTCCATCCCTATGCACAAAAAAAACGCATCAGTTGTAACTATCTCTTGGGAAATTATTATCATTACATACTCTTTCAAAAACTACAATAGAAATGGGCATGTAGATTATTTTCTATAGCTGGATTTTTCAGACTTGTATATTATATAAACCCACTAAATAGTCTCAGGTTTGCTCTACTTTCTGAAGCATGGAGTCATTCCATTCTACCACTTCTGACCCATTTAAAGTATACATATTATATTATTGTGCTTGGCCATTTTTGTGTCAGTAAATTATTTACAAGTAAGACAATTGTAAACACCAAATTACGGCCAGAAGAACAGGTAAAGTCATCCGAGTAGCATACAAACACTACTTTATACACTGAGTTTATGCAACACATCTCCTAGTCCCCGTAGCAATACACCAGAGGGTTAGAAGAAAGATACCTAGTGTTTCCTTACTGGACAAAGAACTCAACTGTGCCATCTGAAGGAACTGCTTAAGCTTCACTGGGGAAAGAGATGAAATAATTTTACATCAGAAGGTCAAAACATTCAAGCAGTAAAAATTCTGGGGTTTTTGTTTGTGTTTTTTTAAACTGGGAAAAAATGTTCACGCTTGATGGTCCTAAATGTCTTCCATCTCTTCACAATGAAATCACCCAAAGATAAAAATAAACTATTCTAAATAAAGTTCAGACTGACTGCAGCATTAGATATGTCTACTAATGTATGTGACTGTCAGCCAAAATAAATTAACCTCCAATAGAAGTCATTTTCATAAAATTAATTATTCCAATGTCAGCTAAAAGAGACAGCTGCACTTTCACTGTTCCTTTACCTAGACTTTTCAATGAACTTCTCAAATAGACTGTGGTTAGAAAACCTGAAGAATAGATCTATATTTGAAGATTTTATTTCATTGCTCTTTCTAGGCTGTGAGGTCGGTTGGTTGGGGTTTTTTTTAGTAAACTAAGGGATCTAGCAAGAAAAATAAAGGATTCTTGAGCAACTTATATATAGTACAATTTGATATAAAAATGTAAGTGGAAATTCAATGATGAAATGAACAACATTGAGCCTCATGAACTAGAACATGGAACTGAGATACTGGCAAGCAGCATTACTCACGTCAGGGATTTGGCTTTTGCCAATCTTCTGAAAATTTGCCCAGATTTAGTTGCTGTAAATCTTTGAAAAATGACTTTCTATAGTTCAGTGGAGACTTTTATTTTAGCTGCCAATGCCTGCAAGATTCAATCACGTTGAGAATAGAATAATTCAGTTGGAAGGGACCTACGATGATCATCTAGTCCAACTGCTGGATTGCACATGCTACAGTCAAACCTAAGTGGACTTTCCAATGCCGTTGCAGCTCTTGGCTGCCATGAACCATCTGCTTCTAAGTTCAGGAATAAATGCTTATTCAGAGCTTGCCTGGGAATGTCTGCATACCAAGCTACTGCGCTATCCAGACATACTCTAAGCAAGTATGACCAATCCTCTGCGCTGAATGGAGCATGAAGCCCATGGGAAAAAAACAGCAGGCACGTAGCTGAAGTCTGTATTTTGTAAAGCATGGAGCAAACATATGGATAACTACTAATTATAGAGAAGCAGGTCACAGTTTCATAGTTAAGATGAAGTTGAATTTTGCACTTGTAAAAAGGATTCCAACTGCTTGCTACATCTAAAATAAGATGAATTCTAAAATTTGCAGGTAGATCCATTTGTTATTTTCTGAGATAGCACTGATTAAAATCAATCAAACACTGAGTTCTACGTTAAAATGTAACTTAGACTGTACACGCCTATTGCTGAATTGCAGGTGAAGCTCCAAACGTTTAGAAAGGAATTTCAAATACAGTATCCAGCATTATAAACCTCAGCATTAATAACAGTACAGATCAGACCCAAATGAAATCCAAACGAGTTAAGACCTGGATATGTACTGTTAAGGCACCAAGACAGTCTCAGCTGTGTTGATGTGGCAGTAATGGAATGCTGCAGGAGACAGCTGAGAACCACACATGAGTACCTGAGCTGGTGCCAATCCAAGCTAAACCAACCACATGGAGCAATGTCACACTGGGACAGACCATTTCAGGTCTTCAGCTGCTTCTTGTTCCAGAGCTTTTCTGGCCTTCCCTGCTATCCCAGGGGTCTCTGCTTCTCATTCCATTTCATGGTGTAGGCATGCCCTGAAGTGCAAGAAAGCATATTTGAAAAAGAATAAAGAAAAGAATATGCTTACAACTGAGGTTTATCTAAATGAGTGCTACGAACATATTTTCTTTGTAATTACGTACTTAATGAAGAGGTTCTTAACTTCTTTATTTTGTGCTAGGGTGACAATGCTACGTTTCCTTGCTGCATACCACTCTGAAGTAGGCTGCAAAAATCTAGATATGTTTTCCTCTGTTGGTATTCTTAAGTTTCCCTGAATGGTATTGCTGACAGACTATTCAGTCCTCTAACTCTGCTTCCATGCCTCATAAATCATCTGAAGTCCAAATATTCTAATGGAATTTTCTAGGTTTGCAATTCTTATTTTTGGAATAAATATTACATTGTCCTGACATAGATGTGTACCTTTGTTTGTGTGTATTTTAAGGATGCTAATATGTATTCTCAAACTTATTTCCTTCCTGGCTTAAGTGTTTTGTATGGGAGGATAACAAAAATAACGACATAATGACAGTTTGCAAGGGATCGCTATAAGCTGGTTGTGAAGAGGTTTGGCCTAACAGTAATTTGTATACAATAACATACATTAAACATATGGGTAGTGAAAAATCATAATGCTCTAGGCAAGGCTTTGCTACAGAATAAAGATCCATCTCCTTCTGCACAGAAATACAATAGTTTCCCAACATCACAACATTCCAAGAGAGAATTGGAGCGTATACTATTCAATTTTACAAAACTGTTGAATTGTACACTTGAGACAGTAAATATGGACAGCATGATAGACAGAGTTTTTATTCCAGCAAAACTATTTTGTGTTGATATTCTGTATCTGTGATGCACCCAAATAGCTGCCCTGGGGCAAGACCCCAGCGCAATCAAGTTGTCAGGTTTAACAATAGTTATTCTATGAAAATAACTTTAATAAATTAATGATCACGGCTACTTGTAAAGTAGGCTGTTCACTACTTTACAGGCAGTTCAGACATTTTTTATTTCTAAAATAGCAGGTTGCCATCAGATATTTAGCAGGTTAGTTTCATCACCAGCAAGATAAACAAAACAATGTTCCCCAATCTATATCCTGTCTATGTCTTAACAAATTCCAGGCAGAATGAAACAGTTGTACTGTCAGCATACGAGACCAAGTATGAGTCCTGTCAATTTGTTGGACTAAACCACTCTGTTCAGACAGACCTTAGAATACAGCTTGAGGTTTTCTTCATTCACCTGCCTGATTCATTATTTGGAGAACAAAAACAGATTTTGGGAAATCAATATCTAACAGCAAAGCATAAGTTGTAGGCCACAGAAATATAATTTCCTTATTTTAAAGCATTTGCATGCTCTTAATTCATTTGCATCCAAAAGGATTAAAATTATTTTAATGAAATAGTCTAACAACCTCTTGATGTGCTGGATTCTGCTGTTTTTCTGCCTAAGCTGATAAAACTGACTTGGAAATAAAATGTTATTTCCAAAAGAATATTTTTATTTCTTGGTTGCTATAATTTTGGAGCAACAAATATATAGCTGTATTGTATTTCTCTGGGCACTCAAAGGAGAACAAAGACCTCAGTTGTAAATGGTATGTAAGAATTTCCCAACACTAGGTATTTTGGTTTTGTTGTTTTTATAGGTGGGAAAATACAGACAGTGAATAGCAGTAAAGTTTGTTTTCTAGAGCAAAATGTGAAGTCAGCTTCCCAAAGCACTCGCCTTTCTCAGAGAAACGAGGAAATCGGCATAATAGCCTGCCACATCCTGTTGCTTCAATGGACAGCAATGGTACAGAGCTTTCAGTCATTTGGATGTTGTTATCAGAACTACAAAATTAGAGATCTGACAATTGCAGGTATCAGTAAAAAAATGCTATTTTTCTCCAAATTCATTTTGGTTGGTCACTCTTCTCAACACTCAAAAACAATAGGTACTTGATATAGAAGTCACATTCATCCCTTTCCATGCACTGCAAACCAAGGCTTATATTTGATAATAAAGACTAATATAAAGCCTTATTTCCTCTTCTGTATGATACTGTCAAAACATTTTAATTCTAGGCTTGAACACAGCTTGTTAAATAACCTGCATTTTTTTTATCTTGTTCTGAGATTAGAATAGTCTATGTCAAAATGACAGTCTATCAATTAAGTCATTACTCAACATCAATAAGATTGCAAGAATCAGATCCTTAGTATGTCTATTTGAGGCATGAATTTGAATGACGAGGAATAAAAGAAGCAACAATTCAACAAAACTGCTGAACACATACTTAACTTTAAACTTGTCCTTAATTACTGTATGGCATATAGGCCACCAAAAATGTCTTATTCTGCAGCAATATCCAGTTTACAAATGAGTGCCCTGTACAAATCAAATTACAGTAAGGGGCAGTCATAGTAAAACATGGTCAATATAGCATTTAATTAAAACAAGTCTCTAATGACATCACCAGTAAACCACAGTTTGTGCTTTATAAATAGCAATCACTCCAGAACTGCAGAATTATTAACTTAATCCTATTTATCTGCTCCTCAGTATAAAGCTTTCCTATTTAAGTTGTACGTTATAGTCCATCATGATTTTTAACTGCATAAACATAATAGGGTTAATGTAGCTGAGTGTCAATATATAGTACGGCTTTAACTGTGACATTTGTATTGAAGGAAGACTGCACCTGAAGAATAATGAATTGCTACGTTATGGACAGATATTAAGGGTTTCTTAATAAACACAAAATCTAAACTAAAGACTATATTCACAAAAGAGTCATAGTCATTGCAATGCTCATCTCAAGCTTTAATTTTCAGAAACCAGTAGAATCCGTAATTGCAGGCTAGGTACTTTAACTATTTATACAACACACAGAAGAAAATCAAGCACCTCAACACAGAATTTTGAGCAGCCACCAGGCTGAGAGGGTAACCACCAAAGCTAGCCAGTTGAAAATATTAGAGAAAGATGCATGTCTTAAATGTCACGTCTTTCCAGGTTTTAGACTTCAAATTGCAATTTCTAGAAGATCGTTATCTTGGTTTAGGATTGACAGCCTACAATATTTCCCAAGTTTAACTGCTATTCCTTTTTAAAAAGCGAACAGATGCCCCTGCTTTTCATTTAGAAGAATGAAGTTGTAAAAATTTGTCAATGCAATGCAACAGGAGTAGATCAACAAAATGAAACAACTGGTGCTGAGGACCCAACACCTATGCATATTTCACAGGGATTTACTTCAGACTTGTTCTTGTCTGATCCAATGAATGGGACACTTGAGCATCTCTTGCAAACCAAAATCTACTAAATATGGACAGCTGGTAGATTCACGTCAAAAGCCCACTCCTGATTCAAGTTAAAATGTTACTGGACATACTGGATACTGATGGCACCACAAGCTAATGGGTGAAGCATCTACAGAAGGGTTAGCCTGAATGAATCCAAGGCTTTTAAGGTTCCAGGAGTTTTCCAGGTGTGGCATTCTTCTTTGCTGTTGAAGCCACACAGCTTAATAAGAAAGGATCAACTATGTCAGAGAGAAAGAGAAGGCAAAAAGGAGCATGATTCTGCAACTTTGTTACAGAAATTGGCACTAATTTGGGAAACGTGAATTCCAATCTCTGCTCCAAGGAATGTTTATGAATTTCATTCAATGGACATTTAAACATAAGTACCAGCCTTTGGAGGTTTGAAATTGCCTGTTGTCAGAGGAGACAGCAAAAGAAAGATCACAGAATCACAGAATGGTCAGGGTTGGAAGGGACCTCTGGAGATCATCTAGTCCAACCCCCCCGCCAGATCCTGGTAAGCGTGCCTACCTCAGGTCATAGGTAAAAAGATGCCTTTAAAATGCCTTGCAAATCTTACTGTTGCACCTCATGCACCTTAAGTGAAACTTTCGAAGAATGCACTTCTGTTCTGGGGCATCCAAGGTCTGCCCAAGTTCTTTTTAGGCATTCCTTCTGGGGATCTGGGACAAAAACATAGCTATAAAGCACGTAAGTAGGAAAATAAGTTCACGTAGAATTTATTAGCTACACTCAGGGTCTACAAATATCTGAAGCTACACTCTTTAGTTACTTTGTGTTTGTGCATATTTGTATCTCTTCAGCTGCATGACTTCTTAGAAAGTAACACAGCATGAACCGCCTTTTCATCACACCATTTTTACATTGGTGAGAATCCATTGAATTTAGTGAAATTCTGTTGGTAAATAAAATGGAGAATAAGGTCCACAGGGTAAAATCCGGGGCCAGCTGGTTTGAATGAGTTTTCCAGAACAGTTGAAATCCCTATAAATTGCATGAGAGAACTTAAATTCAATCATACATGAAAAATAAATAGAGGCCAGTGTCTTCTGCTTTGGTCACATTGTAAATATAGAGTAACTGAGTTCACAGGGACTAGTTGTAGAAGGAACAACTCAAGGAACACAGAATAGCAGAATTCTTATTAATTGTGATTACCCTTAAAACCAGCATTGATTCCAAATGTTTAAATATATTGAGACACATCTATGGATGAAAACTTGCTGATGTTCTTTATGTGTGTGAACATGTGTACAAGCTTTACATTTTGTTAATTTTGTGTCTAATTAATGCAAAACTTGCAAACCCATATTTTGTAATTAAAGTTCTTTGTCATTAGAGGCACACTGCTAAGACACTTCACAAATATGTCCAATTTCATCTGTATAGAATGACAGACTATAAACAGCACATTAAGCAATTTGAAAATCATTTGGGAAAAAACTCAAAACTTAATTACGGAGTTCAAATTATCAAAATTGCTCATGCCAGTGTTAAAAAAAAAAAGAAACCACCCCACCCCCCCAAAAAAAACCCCAAAACTTGAAATTCTCCAACAGAAATTATTGACCCGTTCTCGTAAAGCTAATCTAAGAAATACAATTTGTCTTGAGGCTTTCCTTAAGAAAGTAATAATTTAAAACTGTGTTGGTCTCCAATAAGTAAGGCTCCAAGACAGTTTTGACCCATTGATGAATTCTTCCTAATATGTTCCCTGAGGAACAGTTTTCCTAAATCTATTAGACATTTACAGTCTTTCAGGATGTGCTGCCTGAGATGCTCTATCACACTGTATTAACTTGACAAGGTAATGCAACACTGTCTTTTATTTTCATAGAAAGAACTATGTTTGACCTTGGAACTACTAACAACGGTTTATTACCCCTAACCTCACTAGAGGGACATTGTGATATATTACTGTGAATTAGTACACTAGACATATGATACACATAAGATGCATGTAGAAAGTTACAGGGGGATTATTCAGGACAAGGCCCCGGATCTACTAAAAATCTCAATATTGTTTCCAGCTAATAGCCAGTTCTCCAAAGAAAGGCAAAACAAAACAAGAGCACTCTGTAATGATCTAGCTATTTATAAAATACAGTTAACAGAAGGAAAAACAATTTTCGTTTGTTGCTTAGAGGCTTATCTATGCTGTCCCTATCAGCATGGAATCATGGTACTAACTCCTCCTGCAATCATCAACGATCTTCAATCCTAGATACAATTATTCTTCTTGCAGTATACACACTTGCACATTTGTGGTGATGAAACAACTCCAGGCCCTCCCCCCTTATCCTGCTACAGCCTCTGGAAAAGTACCTTGAGTATTATTGCACTGATAAAATGATCACAACTACACTGGGCACAGTTGTAAACCCTCCTATGCAACAGATTTTGTGAGTTTATGCATCACAGTAAGCTTCCAGGAATAAGAGTTATTTGTGCATTAATCTTCATCTTAATAACCCCTTTGCTCCAAATAAATTAGCTATACTTAGCTGTGTCATAAGACGATATACTGCAATGTGCTAGAAGAAAAGCTTCTCTTTCATTTTTCTTTTTCAGAATTACTCTCCACCTAAATGTTTATCAGGGAGCCAACGCAAAGTGTAACAAGCAAGCACAGGAGTACAACTAAAACAAGGGTTCATTTTTACACTTTTGATGTACTTACATATATAAAATATAAAAGTATATATTAAAGTAACTAAAAATAGAGTAATTTAAAATGCTTTGTACTTGAAAAAATCTACATCTGCAGTATTTTAAGCAGCAATTTAAGATGTATTGCTCTTTCTTTTTTCAGAGTTTTTTTTAGGATCCTTTTTAATGAATTTTTGATGAAATAATGAACGCTAAGTGACTGTAAGCCCCTGTGACTTGTTAAGAGAGATCAACCAACAACAGTAAGCAAGACACAATGTCTCCAACCACGGCATCAAGTCCTGCTCTAGGTGTCATTCATTGAAACTAGGGGTGTCTGCTTAAATTAAATCCTGCAGAGATATGCATCTGCTGGAAGTTAAGCATGTATGTATTACTGCTGTAATACATAGGATTTGTCCCTTGCCTGAAGTTGAGTATATGTAAGTCCTTGCAGTATTAAGGCTTTATTTTGGATTTATATCATTATGACAAAGGGCAGAATTAGTCTCAACATTATTTAGAACAGATGTATATAGTGAAAATAGAAAGGCCACATCTATGAAAGCTTTTCTTGATCTATTGCAACTCCCTGAGACTTCAAACACCCATAGTAGGATTCAGACTCTATCCAGGTATCCAAATGATTAAAGCTACACATTTTGTAAAAAATTAGTTATAATCGAATGAAAGAACTCTCTGAACATATGGTTTTGAGATTTGCCAACATCCAAGGCCAATTTATTTTTTATTAATCTATGTTTGTAAGATGTCTGAGACATTGTCTAAGTCTGCTTTTAAAAGGCTGAAGTCGAGCTGAGAAGGAAAAACAAGATGCAGGCAATGTTCAAAGAATGCCACAATCCAAAGTTTCTCTTGTCCGATAAGAGAAATATGGAGACTCCAAACTAACTTTTTTTTTGCAATGCAGTTTTACAGATTAATTTAACTGGATTTTTTTTTTTTTTTAAGATTTAATTGTAAATGTCCTTCCTTGCTGGCTTTGGTCTTGTCCCCAAAGCAGCCATCTTGTTTTTATCTTGACAATTGTCTCAGAATCTGGAACTTTCTAGTGTCTTTGTTTTCTTTCTTTGTTGCACAGAGTAATTCCTCGGGTGCTACTGTGATCAACAAAGATCACTGGATTCAGGCGAAACTGAGAACAATCAACCACTGTGCAATAGCAATTACCTTTCCTCTCTTCTCCCTGGAACTAATGGCTGAGCTGCCATTAATAAGGTCAGAATTTTACTCCAGCTTGTGAGGTAAAAGTTTCTCCAGGGTTTGATAAAGCAATATTGCAAACTCTAACTTTTAACGCTAAAAAATGTACACAAACATGTTTTTATTGAGGTAGAGTATTACCAGAACTATTATTTTTATTGGGAAACAAATACTGAACATTTAGAAATAGCTAATCGGGAATAGCAAAGATTCTGTTTACAGATTATTTTCTAAATAAGTAACAATGTCTTCCACAGACATTGCATTTCTAGGTAAAGTGTTCAAACATTGGTTACCAACTGGAATGGTCTAAGTGGATAGGTCAGGAAAGCTAAGCTGATGAACACCAGCAATAAATTAAACAGGTTAAACTCAATGTAGATTATTTCATTTCAGATGTTAAAATCATGTAAATTCTGAACTCCACCATACTAGACTTCACATTACTAAGGAATGATGGCACCCACAAAGGGGTTTATAATCCTTCAATTTATGTTCTCTAACTTCACACTTTCAGTTGCCTCAGATGAGCTTTTCTAAGTGTCACCATACAGATTCAAATTCACTGTTGACAATCCCCACTCTTATTTGACAGATTAAAGATCTATCAGAATATCATTCTCCAGGAAGGATGCTGAATAACATGAGGCCAAAAAATAGATCTGACAAAGTTCCCCCATACACATACTTCTTCCATGCACTTTTCAACCAGATTATGATTTTCTGAAGTTCGTTTCAGTTTATCATTCTAATCTAAAATGTTGAACATCGGATAACATATTTGTTTTTTTTTTTTTTTAAAAAAAACATAATCATGCAAGACATTATGGCCTAATGACAGTGCTGAAGTCAAAGTACATTAAATCATACAATGGGAGATTATCTGTCAACCTTGCAATCTCCTCAAAAGCACCAGCATGCTTGTTCAATATCTGTTTTCCATAAAAATCATATCAATCAGCACTGATTGTTAATTTTGTTTCTACTGTTTCCATCTTAACCAGCCTTTCAGTGCATGAGAACTGCTCTTCAGTTAACATGCCTGGGATTACTTCTGGCATCATGTTTAACCTTAAGACATTCACACAACAGGGTTTTTTTTCCACTCTTCTGGAACTTTTAATGGCAGTTAAAAAGAATGTTTATAGTTCACAGAACTTCTTAGGCAATTCTTTTAAGAATCCCTGGTATATCCAGGCATTATATTATATTCTATTACATTATCCAAGCATTAGAAACTTGGAAGGTATTTTGCATTCTTCCTTGTGACTCCTATAAGGTATCAATTTTGACTAACAAAGAAATACATTGCTCTTTCTTTCCAAGCACAGAAGAAAAAACACACCAGAATGTGTACATAAGGGGTAATGTATGCACTGTCTTCCTTCAATTTGTTTAATCCTAGTTATTAATATTTAGGCTTTTATAGGTTTTTAGGGTTATAAACTTCATAATTTAGTTCATTTGTGAATAAATGAACCCAACTTACAACTCAATATTGAAGTTTCACCCTTATTTGCTTAGTTTTTGTCCTTGCGAGCAGACTTTTTAAGACTGGCATGAAAAGCAATAATATACATTCTCAGCAAAACGAAGTCGCCCTTATTCTAATCTTAGTGTCTGATCTGGAATCCACTATAGTTCTGGGGAAAAAAGTGACATGAATTTCCATGTTTTTTTCACCTTAGCAGTATAAAGCAGAAGTAACGACACCAAAATCTCTAGAGTTTCATCAGTTCAACTAACATGTTAGATCAGAATTCAGTTCTATTTCTTTGTAGCAATCCAGACTGGGCTGAGCTTTACTTTGTTTGCTTTAGATAGCTTGTCATCTTGCCTTGTAGTTTGTACTTACAATTTCCTCTTCTACCTATGAGAGCGCTTCCCGAAGGAAGGTCATTTTATAGTGATCTTGGAATACTTAAAAAATGATGATGTGCATACAAAGCCAGGAATGAGATTGGATTTAAATATTAATGTGAAGATTTACAGGTTTTTTTTACAATATATTCACTAAAAATCAAAAAAACTGTAGCATTATTGTACTGCAACTGCCACTCAGTTTAAGTTTCATAAAGTTTTTTCTGCATCTTTCTAAACTCATTACCAAAGAAAAATCTCCAATCTTTTGCTGTCCCACACCCCTCTGTAGTAGTAGAATCATATGTACATATAAGCCAACTACAACAGTTAGATCATATTATAATTCACTGACAGTTATTTTAGAAGTGTATTTACCTTCATCCCATATAAGTGTAGTGGGTTTTTTCCATTACTGTGAATTATTTACATCACAAGTGTTGATTCACGAAACTTAGGTTTCATCAAACTTGACCTATGCGAAATGCATGCATCTGATGTAGTTCTCTGAACTATTGATTTTTCTGCATCCATCTGTCTTGCACTCACTCTGTTCTGAGTACTCTCTGAAGACTAATGCTGGCATCTCTTTTAAGTATAAGCATTGCAAATTACTGCATAGATGCGTTACAGAGTAGTTCAGAAAAATTAGTGGTTTCTATGTAAATAACCACAAAGCTTTACTACTTTCTTTAAAACATAAATTTCTTTAATAAAGATTATTTTATTTTATTTTACTCCAATATTTCTCCTTTACTTCAGCTACTGCAGTCAAAGCTATTATAATATTCTCCTGCTGTTTAAATTTACCACTGGTGTGAATTCCTTTGTTGTGGGTGGTTTTTTCAAGGAATATGCATTTCATATTGTGTTTACTACTGAAAAGTGAGATTTTGAATCAAAATCAAGGAAAAAGACCTTAGTGCACTTTTAAATACATTTTCACAGCTTTCCTAAAAATGGTGTGAGGGTGTCACCCAAGTGGATCACTTACTTAGAAAATATTTCAGATTAGCCTTTTAAAATAACATTTAATTGCTATGGAAATTAAGATAAAATTTCTGTAATTAGTATGCATTCTTCCCTTCTGAGCACAGAACAGCAATAATAACCTTAAGCTAAAGCTATGAGACTGGCAAAATGTACTGTCCATGTCCACAGCCTGGATTTCTACAAAATTAATTTCTGTTAGTAGAATCATGATAAGAGACCTGTGGAAAAGAAAGCTCTTCAGTGTTAATCTGGACCCTTGTCCTATCTTGAACAGATTCAAAGATATAATATAATTGCTTCTGATCATCTTAAAAAAAAAAAAGCTCATAAAGAAAGGAAGAATCACAGCACTGAGAAGAACCAGTCTTGAAAAGCAATGAAGCACTGATTAGATGCCAGTTGAATTACAGACAGTCAGTCAAGAGAAGGGGTGAGCTGACGTACACAAGGATGCAGTCAAGGAGACTAGTGGTGACAAATAAATTATTTTAGCTGCTACAGATAAGAACCTGCTGGTGAAGATCCTCTGCACCAAATAACTGGGGAAAAATGTTTTGGGACAGCTTTAATTTTGCATCAAAATAGCAGTACTTGTAAAAAACAGCTGGCACACTGGCTCACTCACATTAATCCTCTTACTTCATCTCCCTGGACTGACCCAGTCTGGTCCATTTTTTATTTTTGCAAACCAGAGTTACGGAATCTGCTGTCTCAACTTCAGTCATCAAGAAATCTGGAAAATTCTTGGGATACAAGTTTGCAGGCCCGAAAGATTAATAAAACCAAAATGTCATTAAAAGACAAGCAATGGTCCCATTATGGCAGAAAACTCTCTGTTGAAGTCCCCGTAGCGGCAGATCCTTCTGGATTTGAATCTTAATTTAAAACACTAGTAATCAATACCTTTTCATCTCCTATGCAGAAAAAATAAAATAATTTTTACTAAGGTGATCAAAGCTGCCATCGCTGTAAATACCTTCTATGTATTCTTTAAAGCTTACTTTCTCATTTCATGACCCGTTTACTTTATATGATGGGCAAACTGTAGACTATGACAGCAGTAACGTGGCTGAGGTGGTCAGTTATATTCCCTTTAGTAAATGCGATTGCTCAAGCCCTTGTGGTAATTATTCTCATCCTCCTTCTTGTTATCTGTTTATCACATTGCAATAAATGGGATTTTTCTTTTAAGGTTATTCCATTAGAATCATGACAATCAATTCAGAAAAATGCAGGATTGTAATAATGAACTAATTCATCGCATATATTACTTTGCATTTCTCAACTAATTACAGTATCTAAAGAATATGCTATTTTTGGAATACGATCTCCATGTATACATTTAACAGTGTTCTTCACAGTAATAATGTAATCCCATCACAAAATGTTCAACAGATGTCTTTGCTTACTTAAGACAAGGTGTTTATACTGCATCTGAAAATAACCCATGCGCTTGATAAAAACACAATCTTCTACAACGCTGTTCAGGGACTGCAAGAATGTTGTTTAAGTCGTCATAATATCTCTGTGAGTAAGCATACGGGAGACAATAATCAGTTCACTAACCACTGAACTAGCATCCTCTTTGGGTGAAACCATGGTCATATGATAGTATCTTAGTACAAGAACATCGGGAAATTAAGAAAACTGTAATCAACAGAAATCATACTGGATCTTGCATGGTGTACAATGGCTTCAGTTTTTTGTTTTGTTTTAAATATCAAAGTTACTGCTTTGAAAAATGGAAAACACCATGAAATCTAATCTCATTTCCAAGTGCTTAACATTTTATGTTCTACCTGAAACACATCCTGCAGAAGCAGTACCTTTTAACGCGGTGGATGGGTTCTGATTCAGTTCTGGAGGGGAAAAAAAAAAGGCCGGGGGGGGAAGCAGCTAACACCATACTCCCTATAGTCTGATGGTATTCTCTGAAAGTCTTCTCCCTAGTGTGATCAAGTCCAAGTTGATGCATTAATGCATTTCAGGAGTAACAGTCAGTTGCAATTTAGTAGATTTCTTTTGTACTTAGGGTTTCAGGTTCTGCTTTATTTTTTTTTTCCTGATCAACTAGAAGGTTGAGAAAGTTACCAAGATGGCACTCATAAGTATAAAGGTTAGGTACAACTGAAAGAGTTAGTCTTTGTCCAAAGTCCTCCCTAGTATTTATGGGCAATTTCAGACATTCCTCAAAGTGCTCAGGTCACTTATGCCTGGGGCATCATCTGAACCATGAAAGGGCAATCCCTGCAACCCATGGCTGGATAGACCGACTGGCTGGTGTTTGAAGACACAGACTTCTTAAAATAAGATCTCTCTCTACATTCTAGCCAAACTTGCCTGGAGTAGAATCATTACAGCCCCTGTAGTCTTCCTCTGGGAGGCTCTAAGAATGTTTTCAAACGTCTACATTTCAAAAACGCAGAACCTGTTGTCTTGATCCTTTATGTTACTTCCCTAACTCTCTACTCCATAAAACACAGCAGGGCAACGTGGCTGGGTCATCGTAATGTCTTCTGATAGCTAAATAGGAAAGCCTATTGTTACACTGGGATAATACAGAAGATGGGATAATTCAGAAACTACACTAGCCCCTTCTCCTGACTGTACAGACAGTGTCCCTATCAGCTTAACTGGTTTTGAATATAAACACAGCTGTGCTTCAGCTCTATCAGGATTGCTGTTAGCCTTATAAAAGCCGTGAACCATACATTTCAATCTATTCACTCTGCCCTCAACTTTTACCGCTGTGCCTTAGAACTGTACCTTGTCTATTCCTGGACTCCTAAGCCCAATCATATTAAGCAGCAAGAGAAGGAATTTAACTCTGAATTTGCTAGCATTTCTGAATTTAAAATCAGACCTAAGAGGTATATAAATCTAATTCTAATTTCTTTTATGTAAATTCAAACCACATGGAGAAAACAAAAATCTGTCATTCTGTTTGTTTTGGGGCTTTATAACTGACACCATATTAAGTTATTTAAGCCCAGTAAAATTTAATGGGAGTTATTCTTGTTCTTGCAACAGTGTTCACTGCAGAAGATACTTCCAGAAGTGTGGTGAAGTCATTGTTTAATGTCTCTCCTGAGACTTCCAGCTATGTAATGTGATATTTTTTTTTTCTCTTCCAATGTTTATTATTGATGTAGAAGCATATTTACACCATAAAAGCAAAGCAGCTGGCTAGTGACCCTTGGGAATATACCCCTCGTTAAGGAACATTTTAGCCCCCTCCCAATAGTTCTCTGCATTCAGGTTGATTTAGTATGCTGAAAAACAATCCCATTTGAAAGCAAGTTACTTGCTACTCACATACTCATTGTTTTCTAAAGCTCTGTCCCTCTTGGGAAAAAAGGAAAGGCAATATAAAAATCTTCTGGGACAACCATGTGGTAGTCAATGCAACCGCTTGCCCTGAGTTTTGCACTTTAAGTTTTTGAGTGAAGGAAAATGGAATGGTAGGAACAAACCACAAAATAGTCTTTTCAGGGTATCCACATGATCTATACCTTCTATAGAAAACCCTTCTACCTATAGATTAAAAATATTAATTGTTCTACATTAGTTATGATGAAGATCTAACCAGAATATTAACTTCTAGGTTGCAACAGTAGATCATTATTTTGCCTGTTAAAGTGCTCATATCTCTCTCCATTTAGTTTTCAAAGTTTTTGGTAAGGGTTTTTTCTTTACCAGTTAAATTTTTCAAGTACAGCAAATCATCATCCAAGAAAGTGCAGTGGTGGAAAATACCACATAACACAATATTTATCAGTGATTTTTTTTTTTCTAGAAGAATCAATACAAGATAATTACTTGGCTTAGAGGACTAAAATAGGCAAGCAAACCATAGCAATTACCTGGCTGAAAAAACTTCATATTTGGTGTAATCTACACCCCAGTTGGGTACTCCTCATCAATGCCTCCAAGAACCAGAGACTGCATCAGGAGATACACTAGATCAAAATAACCTGCTGCATCTCTCAAAAAAAGTGTATAAAATTATTTGTTTAGCTAAACACCAAATGCTAGAGTCAATAAGCTATACCCTAGAAGATATAAAGTCTTGAAAAAGGAAACTAAGAATTAAGATTGTACAACATTGGCGAAATTTTCCTCTGGTAGTAGTTCCATGATTCTGTTTTCTTGGCTAGAAAGCTGCCTTTCATTAAGTGCCCTGTCTTGAGTAGCAGACCCTTCTATTCCTTTCTCTCGTCTCACTGTCTCACCACTTATGTAAATAAAATGTCCCGCCATTCTGTACTAATTATACTAAAGTCTGCAGCCCTAAAAAGACTTACCGCATCTACACCTCACTGCAGAACACAGAAGTCATTGGAAAAAAACCTCTTTAACCTCAGTTTCTCCACCTTTAAATGAAACTAACTACATTGCTGCTTCTTTTCTTTTAAAATTCCTGAAAACTCATGCCCTCCTTTTTTCTGTCTTTGTGAGCATAAGGTTTGTTGTTTCTGCTTTTTCAAGCGGGAGAGCTGGTCTCCTACTAGTCCTCCTGCTGTGTGTTTAACGGTTTAGTTCCTCACTTGTTACATGCATGCAGGAGAGCGAAGAAGCAGGTACAGAAGTAGTAAAATGATGAAAGGATTTTACCAATCTAGATAACAAGACCAGATAATTTTTTTCTGGTTTGAACACTTAAGGAGTTATTGCAGCCAAGGCAAATTGAACAAAAAAAAAAAAAAGCCACAAATATAATCTTCTGTGACTTGTCAAAGGGACATGGTTATTGTTAAAAGTAAGGAAGTAACAAACTGAAAACATTTCACCCAAGATATGGAGGTGGCGACTATAAAAGATACTACCATATTCAAATAATATTTAAAAAGCAAGGCCTGAATGATGAAAATAGGTTAGCTTCCTATTCTTACGTTTGCAGGTTGTACAGATTTAAAGTGCTACAAGGAAAATATATTAATTCCAAGAGTAAAAAAGCTTTCACTAAAATTAAACAAGGTAACAGAAATTAGTATTTCTCTTCTGTAGCATCTTGGTTTTAAAACTTAACAGCTTGACAATGGCTCTTTCAGCAGACTTTAGACATTAATAACATAACCACCACAAATTGCCTCCCTTAGAACTAATAAGGAAGCACCTAGTACTTTCTTAGAGATCAAAATGAATTTGAAATCTTAAACTAAAGTTTCCATCAGCAGTCCTATGCTCCTTTGTTAATGGTAGTTAAAAAAAACAGTCACAAAACACACAATTAAATATACTTTCCATTTCCAGTGAAGGTAAATCAGTCCCACCCAAAATTACTAATTAAATAAAAAGTTTCTTCATGCTGCAGTACATTAACTACTACTAATGGCGCAATGGGAGTTACAAAGAGATTGTTACTTCCTTGAGGTCAGTTCTCAACACAGCTGGAAACAATCTAGGTTCACTTTGCATTGTTCTCAAAACGGACATATTGAAGGGAAAATCATAAGCACTGGGTCCTGATATCTGTAGATAATTATCCACGTGGTCTACACACAAAAAAAGGAAAGTGTGACGTGAGAGATACAACAGAATCGCTATTTACACTCTAATGACCACAAGGAAGAGACGGCTGCTGAAGTACAGCTCGTATCTTTGAGTTACCAGGAAAAGGTGACAGAACAGGAGAAGAATTTAAGTTCCGTAACTTCCTGAGCATAGGAGCAACAAGCTTTCACATGCACGGGGAAGAAAGGTGGGCAGAAAATGTATGTCACAAACCTTAATAACCTGTTAGATACTAGAAGAAGCGGGCACCGGCATAGGTGAGAATCTGGCAGACAGCATTTACCTGTGAGATACAAAGGGAGGGTGAAAAGGAGAGAACGACCAGCTTTTTGCATGGGTTTGTGGTGGTTTGGGTAGGAGAGGTGATGCTATGGGGCTGGCAAAGGCTGTTCACCTGGGCTGGGGCGGGAACTGTGAAACACTTCACCTTTTTTTATGCGATGAAATAACCCAGGCATGAGAAAAAGGTGCTTTCTTGAATAATATACCTCAGTCAGAAACCCATAATGCCAGCCGTTAGTAATATGAAAAAATGACCTTGTGTTTGATGCGGTAATTTACCACGTTTGCCTGCAGGACTCTATTGTAAGAGACAGCTTGTCAAAACGGAGGAAAAAAAAAAATTAAAAAAAAAAAGGGAGCAGCAGCCTGCTGCCAATCTTCAACTCAAACATCGGCTAAACTCGTTGAGGGAAACCAACCCACGCTCAGGGACCGGGCTGCGCTGCCAGACCCGCCGGCCCGAATTTACCACAGCACGAGGCGCGTGCAGGCGGGTTACCCCGCGCCTCCAG
>VZSZ01007750.1:608284-631894 GCA_013398815.1 Ibidorhyncha struthersii | reverse complement strand
TTTTGGGTACGGTTCTATTGCCGCCGCTGCTGCTGTTGTGGTAGCGCTTTCCCTCTTGTGTTTACAGCTTCTGTGAGGGAGAGACGCTCAGAGGAAGAACCAGGATCCCCGGGCTGCATAAACAAGGAAAGCAGGAGTCCATCTGAGCAAAGCTGGGAGGATTTCACCTTGTTGCTGTTTGTTTCTGGAGATTTTCCCTCCCCCCGCCCCGGACACTATCCAGCTGAGGGTTTGTTTCCTTACTGCGTCCGTAGCCGGCCAGAAGAAAAGCGCTTTACATTTCAGAGGTGATTTTTGTCGTGGGCTCCCTGCAAGAGGGAGATGAGCACCAACCTTCGGGGAGGAGGGAGATAGGATCAACTGAGGTTTTTCCCTACCTCCGGCTGAACGTGAGAGTTCAAGTGACATCGCCGCTGGCCTGTGGCTGACTGACTGCACAGCGAGCTGGAATCACAGCCAGAGCTGCTCAATTTACCTGCTCGAGGACCCCTCAAACCCTTCTATTGACGGTAGAGATTTGTATCCACAGGAAAATCGGATTAATATAAACTATGCAGAGCTTTGCGGGGATATCTGGAGACTACCCTGTCTGCATGGCTAATCTTGAAATTGTCTGAAATAAATCCTTAGCGCAAGGAATAGCAAATACTTTCAATTAGGTTTTTTTTTTCCTTGACGCTCCCCTCCCCTCCTTCCTTCTACGAGAATTTAACACTTCAATCGCAAGGTTTTTACAGGAGAGCGGGACACATGCTGGAAAACTCACCAGGCTTCATACAAATCACAGGGGTAACAGTTTCCATTATCCTTGCGGTATGAAAGGTACTCTTTGGATTGTCTGCTGGTGGCTAAGATGGATCAGTCGTTCTCTGTTTCTGTTAGCGATGTGCTGAAGGATCTGGATTTACTGAAATACTGACGCCAATAAACTTACTCCCTTTCTGTTGAAGGCATCGGATGTGACAGTGCAGAGAAACATGTGTTTCACATTTCTGACTGGTTGTTTTGGTGCAATCAATACCTCCACAAGAAACATTGACTTAGGTGGCGATTACCATACCGGGAGGCACACGGAGCGCTGCTTTCAGGTTGCATGCAAAGTGAGCACAAATCAAAGAGTCCGCCGTTCCTGTGAAGTGGGTGCTTCAGGTCCCCCCAAACTCCGGGGCGAAGGCAGCGGGCGATGTTCCCAGCCCACCAAAGAGAGCCCGGCCTCGGGGTGCGGAATGAGCAATGACCAAAGCACTGTCAGGAGTGGCAGGCAGTCGGATCGGATGGGGATCAGTGAGGCAATAACCGTTGAAAGAAAGGTGGATCGCGAAATTATTGCCCGAAGGAATAGCAGGCAAGGCGGAATGATGATAAAGTTGAACTTCTGTTTCATCTTCTGTCGGGGATGGTGGGCGTTTCTGTTGCTTCAGCTCCACATGTTGCAAGCACTGGCACAAGGTAGGGCTAGAGACATTTTTGTTTATAGAAATGCTGCATCTGCCTTCTGAGAGGAAGGGACTCTCGCTCGGGTGCAGAGAAACCCTTTTACTTTATCCCTATCAGAGATAAACTGCAGAATTCGTACTGAGCTGATTTCATGTAGGAATGGTCGTTTCTTACACACAATCGTTTCTTTATGGAACAGGGATTTGCAAACTGTATCTACCTACGTGTTTCTCTCCCTTTCTTGTCCTATCCTTCCCCTATCCCCACCTCCCACAGAGAATCAAAAGCCCTACCGGGACCAAACCTTATTTACTTAAATGCGTCCGTACGTTTCTGTTCTTTTAGGCAGCAAAAGAGTTAACTGCTGGTTGTGTGTGTGTGTTTAAAAACGCTGTGCACTGAGATAACTTATTAGGAGAAGGGGAGTCATAAATCTGCCGACTAGAAGTAAATCAGGCATGTAAAAGGAATTCTTTAAACATATGAGTACTATTCTATGTGAACCTCGGTTCGAGCATTGTTCATTTCTTTTGGATTGCCAAGTAACATTTACCCGAGACAAAAACTGCGATTGATTCGTATCTGAGCATTTCCACATCAGAGATCCTTGCAGTCAAATGAGTCACTTGTAAACGAAGGGTCAGAGTCGACCAATAGACTTTAAATATCAAGTGTCAGTCACTTTGCATGTAAATTCCCTTCTCAAAAAATTGCCAAATGTAGCCTAATTCTTAATAATCCTTTGACAGAGTAAACAATAAATGGCAGGCAGAAGCATTACAGTTGGCTGAGCCAAATAACATGCTGAACAAACGCAGCTTTCACTTTCTTTGCTGGGTCGAGTTTTATTGCTGTGTGCATTGTCTGACTGAAGTGGTATGCGTTGGACAATGCAGAACTGTATCATGTGGGACGATGAGTTACTTATTAAAAACGGAAGTTAATACGCTATGAAGGGGAATGGTCTTTGTGTTTTAGTTCTTTGTTTTCAAGTATTTCATAGGGAACAACGGCGCATTCAGTTTTAATAACTGTATGGGCTTGTGTGTTGAGGAAGAGGGGTTATTAGCTAAGTCTGCTGTAGTTTGTCTCCTCAGGGCTTACTACTGCATCCTCGGAAAGTTTGAAGCTGCAGGATATAGAAGAGTTCTAATCCAGTGTTTAATAATGGGACTCCACCCTCATAAACCTTTTTCAGTGCTTTGTTTATGCTGTCACTGCTATTCCCAAACTACTTATGATGAGGCCTGCAAGCCCTAACAGGCTATTGTTATTCTGAAACAAGACATACCTGAAATAATTCTTTCTGCAATTTAAAATTCACATTGCTTTTCTTTTTCTTTTGGTAGTTGTTGCTGATAGATGCCAACGTGTTGCTTCATTTTGGAAGACAAATGCTGATTATTTTTGCCGTTTACATTAAAAATGCAAAAATTTTTCATATAAGGCAGTTTTAAGTGCCAGTGATTCAGGAACCAATTTAAATGCCATGTAAAACAGTTTTCTGTGGCTTAATAGTAAACTAGCCATTTTATTGGATTAAACAGTGAATTGAAACTTTTGTTTAGCACATAGTACAGAAAATTTTTTCGATAGCACATTTCAGATTACTAAGCATTTGCAGTAGTAGCAGTTTTAGGTTATATGTATCTCAGGGAGTTATGCAGTGTTTACAAACTATCCTAAAGAAAAGTCCTAACACCAAGTTAGTTTTACCCATCAGTATTTAAGAGGGGGAGGGGAAGCAAAGAGAATAAGACACATTATTTCTAAGAAATATTGGTGCAGATAAAAGTATGGAGTTTAGGGGACATTAAACAATGAAAGGTAAAACAATTATACAATGCAGAAATAAAATACATTCTTATTTTTGTATAATACAGAAAATGGAAATTACAGTTAGTCCTCTGAAACTTCTTTGACAAATAAGCTAGCATGGAGCGCTTAATGCAGAGTGCTTCTATTAGGTTTTTGCAAAATTTGTATTCATTTAAAACTTAAAGTTCTTTTTGCACTCTGAATTCTAATGGTTTCTAATACATTCATCATTTTTATGCAAAAATTTACTTTAGAGAGAAGATGACAATTTTTATAAAAGTCCCTCATGAAAATGGAAATTCTGCTGCAGTCACAAAAAGTTTTTAATGGAATGATGTGGTCATATGCATGAGAGAATTACATGCCTCAATCTTTTTAGGTGATAAAAAAATGAACGTTCTAAATATATGGGCCATGGCTATTTTGAATGAATCATAATACTATGCTATAACCAGCTAATGTTTCTATAATAACTATTTCAGCATTAAAGAAATAAGAAATATTTCAGACATACTGAAATGCAGGTTCTTAGTTCATAGGAAACAGATTAGATAAAGTCGTTGAGATTATTTATCTTATACTGTAAGGTGCATGGAAGAAAAGGTTTTCAACTGCAACAGGTTGGTTGAGTATGCTCTGGACTTGAATGATCATCCATGTAAAAGCAGATCTAGAGGTGAACTGTAGATAAAACCACTTGTAAATTCATTTTGTACTTAGCTCTTCAGCTTTTTTGTCTTCTGGTAGTTGTATTGCATAATTAGATACAATGATTTATTTGATTTCTTTTTCCTTTTCAAAGTGAATTTAATTATTATGAAACATACAGCGGTTTATTGTACTGAATAATAAAGCATTCTCTTCAAACTTTAGTATTGTTAGTGTAGACCTTCTCACAACGGGATTGATTTTCTGGGTGGAAGAAATGTACAGATGACAAAGGTTGTGGCCTGTCCCACAAACAGCCTAGAGTGGTGCTCCCGCTTCTGTGATGGCTGCAGATCTGCGGAGACTCCCGTATGGACTATGTGTGTGTCTCACCCAGCTTGCTGCTTTGGCCCATCTGTGAATGGGAAGCTTGTCAGAAAAATTAACCTGTAAGAGTCTGAAAACTGTTGCACATTTCTTTGTTTACTCAGTTCTTTACGCCTGCTGGCCTCTGCCATGATGCCTCTTCCGTGGCATTTTTGTTAAATTTGAGTATTGAGTGCTAGTTAGCCTCAAGTCATCATGTGTCATCAAATAGTGATGAGATGCTAATTGATAATCACTATAATTATCAAATTAGAATTTGCAAGGTGATGGTAGAAGTGAATTATTTCGACAGAGTAACTACTGAACTTAAAAGAACATTATCCTGCAGTGACCTCTAGCTCAGTGGTCTAGCATGCCTGGGCATTGTCCTGTTGAAAACACAGAGCTCGTCAGGATTGGAATTTATTAGTTATGTATGAGATTAACAAACACTGACGCCTACTGAGGTACAAAATGTTTACTCAGATACTAGAATATTTGTATGGAAATAGAAAAAATCTGCTTATTTAAATAGGTTGGAAGTTGCTACGTGCATCTTAATGGATTTAAGTACCTTCCCAATGTCTGTCTTTTGTTGAAGAGTGAAAGAATACTTAGAAAATATACTTCTTCGGATTGATGGCTGTTATTCAGAATGATTTGAAAATAGATAAAAGCAGCAAAGCTTTAAGCTTCTCCAACAGGAGATGGGTATCTTTAAATCTTAAGAAAGAGAAGCTTGTCTGATTTTTTCTTAGTTTTACAGCAATGGAAGCATAATCTTTTTATGCTACTTGATCAAATCTGGAATTCAGAATTCTACACTTACCTGAATGTGCATTTAAGGTGATATTGATATCTATTATGCTTTGACAGAAGGCCTGACATGGAAGATAGAAGAAAATGTTTCTGGGACCCAAATTTTTTGATTCGAATATTTAATATGGTGTAACTTATAAATATGTTGTGTAGTGTTTTCAAGCAAATTTCAAAGTGCATTGGATGTAGAGATGATAGGTGACTTGCATAGAGTAGTTGTTGGAAGGACAGAGAGATGGTTAAATGTGAGGGCAATACTTATTGGAGACTGAAAGCATTCTGAATTAAATGTAGAATGATGCATTTCTAATTACAAAAGATTCTGTTACTGTGTATTGGAAACTCGTTAATTTGTATTGGATTTACCTCTTGTGTTCCCGTTCTTTAGATGAACATTTTAGGTATGTGCTAGTTTTTAAATGGGTGAATTCTTTGTGTATATAATTATAATAATTAAAAAAAATTGATTTAGAGGAGTAGGTACAAGCCTAGTCTAAATAGAAATGGGGTGGAGAGAGTGGGCTTTTTCTGTGGCCATATCATGCGACTTCTAACTCTTTCTGTGGTAAATCTGTGTTTGGTTTATATGCTTAGCTTTAGCTGAAAAATGACTTATTCTCAAGACTTCTCAAAGCAAGTCCAAAGAGATATGTATACAGACCTATTAACATTTAAATACAGTGTTTCAGATAGTTTATTGAGAGTGCAGTGTAATAGTACTATTAGAGCTGAAGGAAGACCATATGCAATAGGCATTTATCAACATTGTTTTCATGCATTACCAGAAGATGCTTAGACCAGAAATGACCTAGGTATGGAGAGAGAGGTTGTGGCAGTTAGTCTCAGAGTTATGCTGTGTGACTTTCACATCACTTAAGAAGAATGGAAGGGAACCTGTGTCCATGGCTCATAGTCCTTAAAAGGTTGTTCTGGAAGGTTCTGTCCTTCTCTGTGTATAGTCATGTATTTTGAATACCAAAGACAAATATTGGATAATATTTTAAAGATTCTCTGACTGATTAAACAAACCATAGAAATTTTAATAAACAATCTTGAAGTGAATTATTAGGAAGCTGTTAAGTGAAGGACTTGGGCTTTTGTATGTCTCAGAGGGTTTTTTTTGGTTGTTGTTTTATTGTTCTTACTAGCACATACGTACAAGTCTTGAACGCACTCTTGATTCAAATAAAAGATTTTCATGCATTTAGCAACTTTGCATACAGCTTTACCTGAACATCACATTCAGAATGGATTAGTTATTTGGTTCACTTGGACATTTTTTCTGTAATGAATCAGTGGGCAATTAGATTCCTTATGGAGTAAAATCTTGTTCGTGCTGAGTTCATTGCAGAAATAGACATTTCTTCCTCCCTCTGCATATATACACGTATAATACATATTTAAATAGTTTTTAACAAGCAAATTGATGATTTGTTGGTCTTTTCAAAATTGTTTTGTCTTGAAGCTATAACATATAAACTAGAACAACTTTTATAAGATTTGTGCAGAGATTAGAAAATGCCTGAACTAAGGTAGTTTGTGCATCTTTAATCTGAATTCTTTATGCATGTGCATTATGATTAAGTTTAAATTGATACATATTATTTGACTGTCTCCCTTAGACACAACCTAGACTGAATATTGCTCACCAATCAGTTTTTCAATATTTTGTTTTCTTGTCAGTGCTTGGCTCCATCTTTCTTTTACTTCAAATCTTTTAAATTCAGCACAAGATGACTGTGTGGACTAAAGGAAGAACTGTTAGCAGCCATAGAGTGGCACTGGATTAGACTACTTACAGTTATTACAGCTGGAAAGCAGGTGATTGGTGAGCCTTGGTTTCTATTTCTGACTATCGAGTGAGTATTTTCTAGTGAATAAAGACTCTGCTCCATGTGCCTCAGAGATGACCCTTCACCACCCATATAGCTCATGCAGAACAAAAATATAACTCCATGAAAGGTCTGTTCCTGAAGATGTTGGGGTTTCTGGAGTTATTTCTGCCTGTGCTGATGTTGGTCATGTTACAGACTATTTCAGAACTTTCATTCCCTAGGACTCTTCTGATAAGTGGCATCACGTGTAGCCTGGTTAAATTTATTAAATTGGAGATGTGTAGTAGTTGGCATGCTTTCTTATGGGAGGTGTTTTTTTTTCTCAGTTTATTGGTTATAAGTAGGTGTTAAATAGATGTGAAGAAATTTTTTTTCATGTAAGTAAAACTTTCCGATATTTTATTGACATTGTCTTTGAAATGTCGCAGCCCTGGAACTTCCAGTAGGTTCTACAGGAATTAGTTCATGTAGCACTTGCAGGTCTGAGTTCAAGGGGTTTACATGGCTGAGAAGGGAAGAACCCTTTATTTTAATGTGCATACTAATGTAATTACTTTTAAATGTATATGACTGGTTTTGTAAGATCTATTCATTATACAAATTCTTGGCTTCTAGACATACACAGTATTTGTATACTGTATTTTAACCGTAAGTATTTTTGGTTTACTAAGAGTTATTTTTTGTTCTGCCCTTGCTATGAAAAAGAATAAATCTGTTACTAGAATATATACTAGTCTGTTGCTAATCGTATGTTTTATCTGTGAAATGCCCCTGAGGTGTGATACAAATGACATCCTCACTAATATTAAAAAAGTAGATCTAGGCTTTTTAAGGGAAGTGGTTTTAAAGTTAATTTTCAGCTGTTTAGCTCCCTGAACTAGCTCAAACTGAGGTCACACAAGCATCAGGGACAATGCAGAAGAGGTGATGGGAATGGGCCGGGGGCATGACCCTGGCAGCCATCACTAAGATCAGGTTAAATTGTTAGAGAGTTTTCAGACAGACAAAACACAAGGGAATGAACACTGCCTAACTTCTTACAAACATGTGGATGCTGCTGTTCCTGGGTAGAACATAGAACAAAGTTACTGCCTTTAAAGGGGTGGTTTAGAAGACTTAACTTTGGATTTCTTCTTTGAAAGACACCTTTCAGTGAGTTTCTCCCTCCGTTAGATGGAGTCTTCCTAAAGCAAGTCATCCTAACCTAAGCTTGTAAAGTACGTGCTAAAGTTAGGTAATATGAATATTCTTCTTAATCCTTTTATATCTCAATTCTCGACACTGATAATGGGAATAACATTTGTTTCTTAAGAAAAGAAACTTCGTAGCTTAAGTTGAAAATTCCACAGGTGTTACTTATTAATATTTGTATCTACTATACAGATTCAGCAGGTAAAAATGATGATATGAGCTCCAACAACACTGATAAAATGAATTCTTTAACAGTACTTTTTGCAAAATGTGGAATTGGATTGTACAATCTTATGTCACACCATCCAGATAACTTTTGAAGTGTCACTTTTGATAAACGATAAGGCATTTGCAGTTTTTAAGCAGATAACTTGAATCTTTAATCCTGTTTTTCACATTTTCATGCTCAACTGCGGCAGCCTGAAGAGAAAGTTGATTCTGGTAGATAAATCATTGTCCCTTAGGTCTCTTTAAGCCACTTTATGGTCTTTCAAGCCATAAGCCATATATTTTTCTAATAAACTCCTAGGTCTAACAAGTTATCTAAAAAATAATTTGTTGGGTATCGCCCTCTTGGACCAGAAAGTAGAGAATAATGATACATAGCTCCAGTACATGTTGCCAAAATGGTCCCATATTGATTCCAGGCTGAAATTGAAGTTTGTAACTCATTATTACACAGAGTCGAAGATCTGGTAGACACTACTTTCATCCTGAGATTCATATCTGTCTAACTTCATATATTTATTAGCTGAGAATGGCTTTGATAGGTGTTTTTGGCATTGAGTTCATAGCAAATCTACTCAGCAATGCTACCTTTTAAGGGAAGGTACTAAGAAAACAATGGAACTATAGTGCAAATATTTCAGAAGTTCAGACATTTAGAAAAAAAGCACTTTGTTATACTGGTACTGCTGGCTCACCTAGCATTTGAGTTAAATACAGACTCAGTACAACACAGGCATGGCTATCTTTCTTGCATATTGGGGAATGTCCCTTGTTTCTTATTTCTTATCTGTCAAGAAGTGCAAAGGACATTCATGACTAAATGCTTCTGAAATAACTAAATGGTATGTGGCAATTGGAAAAGAAATATATGGTGCTATGCCATACTTGCAATTTAAAGTTAATACATTTATCGTAACATGGAAGCCGCAACAAGTGGCACACTGATGTAGTATTGAATTGCGTGGAAGGAGGTAGGGGAAATTCTCTGTCAGTATTTCTAAATGTACACTGATCAGTGTAATTTTAAGTCCTCTTGAATCTGTGCATGTACAACTAACATTTTTCACAGATTGTTTGGGACTGTTTTCTTTCCTTCAGTATCAAGGGGTTGAATAAACTCGGATTCTAGCCTATCATGCTAACGTAACATTTGTGAAATAGCACCCTTGTTCTTTCTTCCCTGCTGTCCCTATTGTTTAGGAGAAACTCTTTGTCCGTGAACAAATACGTCCTTTAAAGTCTTCAAGCAGTCTTTTTTTTTTTTTTTTTTCTATGATGCATAAAAAAACTTTTACAGTAGCTCAGCTGATAATGAACTGGAAATACCGTTGTCCCATGATGAAGACTGTCCCATTGTTCACATGTATGCTCATCTGTGTGTCTCACTGTTGTCCTCTCTTTGCTTTATCTTTCTGTTGCAGGCTGATAGAGCCTCTACCACAATGTGCTTCTGGTCTCTGATTATTGCTACTACATGCTATTGTAATACAAATAGCGCTTACCGCTAGTAAAAGACTGAGGTGATACTTTAAAACCCCTGATTCTGCATGCGAAATGTATAACTGATTCCTTAGTTATCCTCTAACTGGACACAGAATAGCTTTTCTAGTACACTGGTATTATCTGAAGCAGGGCTTTTACTGTGCTGGAAGACCATGTTCACAACAGATAATCAGAAAGATTGTTTAATGGTAGATTATCCTAGGCATTGTTTTTCAGAAACGTTAGGTAAGACTAAGAGGCAAGAGATCAGGAATAGTAACTCCTGTGTTTCACCTTGTGCTATTTTTATTGCCATGAAGAAGTTACATTTGTTTTTGAAGAGGGAAAAACTGAAGTTACTTTTAAAAACACTTTTAATACGTGCCACTTCAAACACCAGATTTTAAGGTAAATACTATCAACT
Source organism: Ibidorhyncha struthersii (assembly GCA_013398815.1). Lineage (NCBI taxonomy): Eukaryota > Metazoa > Chordata > Aves > Charadriiformes > Charadriidae > Ibidorhyncha > Ibidorhyncha struthersii. The sequence continues at coordinate 621,646 of VZSZ01007750.1, read as the reverse complement.
AATTTCCTATTTCCCTTTAGGTGTTTTAGGTGGTGGTTTTTTTTTTTGTGTGTTTTGTTTTTTTTTTTGTGCATTATTGTTAAATTCATTTCCTGCATCAGCATGTACAATGATAATTTTTTAAAAAAATAATTTTAAAAAAATGTTTAAGATAACTAGAAAGAATATTATTTTCTTTTCAAGTTTCTGTGCCATCTTCTTCCTTGGAACTAGTGTGAAAGATTGTTGGCTATTAAGAACTACTGAGAAGTCTGTGGGGTTTTTTTCCTCTTGAAAAGAATACATGTTTTATATAATAACTTCTTGAAATTTGTAGACTGAGAGAAGGTGTTTCCTTCACAGAGCCTAATCCTGCTAGTGCTCCTTATCCATACAACAGGGCTAAAATTTTACTTTTAAGCATTTCTGGTCATGGAAATAGCAGAATATGTTAATTGAGTCTACCTTAATTCAATTAACAAAATAGGGTGGTGATGCTATCGTTTAATGAAGTCATCAGCAGAAAAATTTCAGGTGACTGGGGATAAATCTCCCATTTATCCACAAGTTTGAAGTAGCAATGAATAACAGAGTAAGGTAGATTTTATACCTGTGCAGTTTGAGTACTTATCTTGAAGTCATCGATGTAGTACCTAACATCTTTATTTCAAGTTCTTCAGTACTAGTGTTGATAGCAATCTTCCTCAGATTTAATTATTTTCATTATATATGATTTATTACTAGCATTTAATGGGTCAAATATTTATGCATATTTTTCTGAATCTTCAGTTGAGAATTCCGAGTTAATGAGAGTCATGTCAAACTCAAAAGTTTTAAGTGCGGGTAATTCAACGTTACATTCGCTATGTAAATGTAGCATAATTAAAATGATGCCTTGTCAATCCCATTCAGGTTTCTCATAAGTATAATTTTCAGCTTTTGTATACTGGATATAGCTATGTCTTCTGCTATATGTCAATAAAAATCTGCAATGTTAACTGTTGTGCCTAGTAAAATTTGAAGAGTGCAAATCTTATTAATTCTGTTACGGAAATGCAGGTAAGATCTAAAATTTAAATTTTTCATATTTTCAAATTGTTGAGCTCCACTATAAAAAAAAAAAAAAAAATTAATAGAGCAGCCAGTGAGAAAATATAAGATGGCTCTGCAATTGGACCATCCTAAGCTCATGAGCAGAGTTGGATACTTTTCATCTATAACAATGCAGAATGGGATCTTGATGCCTGCAAAATAGCTCTCACCAACAAATGTCATATCACTTTCACCCTAAATGCTCTTTGACTGAATAGAGTGATAAAACTTTTTTCAATTTATTTTATACATTTGACACTATGCTGAATACATCTGTTTTAATATTTCCTTTCTATAGGCAATTTCCTCTTTAAGTTGGCAGTCAGTGAGAAGAGACATAAACACAACTAAAATGCAGGCAAATGAAACTAAAAACTGTCAGGAGAGGAAGCTGTAGGCAGATAGGGATTTTAAAATGACCTCAGAAACAGTGGTAGCTTCCCCTAAATGGCTACGTCCAAATGGTCTCAACAAAGGAAGGGTATTCTTTGGTCTAGGTTCTAGTCTGACCAAGTAGGACTGTGTTTTCATTGCCCTTTTAAAATGTTAGTTTCATTGTGATAGTTAATAAATCAAGGATTAAATCAAAGATCAGTAAGTAGGAGTTATTTTTCTATACTTACAAATGACAAAATACAAAAGCTTTCACCCACTGGCAAGTACAGTAATAAAGGGAAGTGATTTATCAGTAAGAATTGGTGGCAGATGAATTAGGAGACAGTATTTTTAATCTTCTAATTTTATTCTGTGGCTCAGTTACATCAGTGCCAGTGTAAACTCTTCAGCTTGGGAAGAACCTCTCTGCTAGGGTATATTCTCATCTCAGCTAGAGTTACATCCCCAAAAGTTTTAGGTGCTCTTGATCACTCTGCTGACTTGGCAAATGAAAGAGTAACTGTCAGTTTGTGCTTGTGCAGTCTGGTCAAAAAGAGTTATTAGGTTAATAACTGATCAGTGATATTATTTAATATCTGCCCTGATCGTTTAATACAAATGAGGTCAAAGTTTTCATATTGTATATAAAAAATAGTGCTGAGTATTTTTGGATTTTCACATTTACATGTGAACAAATGTTCTTACATATTAGAACAATTCTTACAAGAATTCTTAGTGTTCTAAATATCTTTCTATAGAGCTGCTGGACATTTTAAATACTGATAAGCCAGCTTTTGTGCAAATGTTCACTATAGTGGAGTAAGAGTTAGCTGTCACTTTATTAGAATTAATGACATAACTACTCATGTTTACTTGAAATTCATTGCAGCATGAAGTGATTAGGCATCGGTGCTTTGGTAAATTATGGCACATTGTACATTTTTTATAACCAATTAGTGAGTGTAGGTGGTGGGCATGTGCAATGCATCTAGTTGTCACTCACACTTGAGTTGAATTTAATTACCATGCATATCTGTGTGTTTACCAGGAGAGTTCTGTTGGAAGTATTAACATGTGACAAAGACAGTGGATATTATCTAACTCGGGAAAGAAAGAAAATGTTTGACACTCTCTGTTTTATTACAAGACCAGATATAGTGTTGTTCTAAGGACATGGCTGCCTTGACTGAAAGAGCTCCCCAAACCAGTTGCCAGATATGGGTTACTCATAATTCAGTCAAATCTTATATTCTGGGTGAAACGCAAATGTCAGTTTCTTACACATTTCAGTCACTTTTCCAGACATCGAACAACCTCAGCTGCCTTGAAATTCTGGAAAAGTGGCCACATGCTGAATAAACTGTGTGTATGCACGCTTGGTCAGATGCTGCATCAAGGCAAATAAAACACAAGATACAGCTATTCAGAGCTCAGGTAGTAAGCTGACGAGTAGAATGTACTGTGTGTATGAAGAACTGTCCATAGTGACTGATATATTCGTGATTTTTGAAGCCTTCAGTGTCTTCAAGCCCTCTGAAGTCCTATTACTGATGCCAGTCAGAAGTTCTTTTACTTTTCTGATTTCTGTAGACAAAGTATTACATCTACATAGAAAGAAGATTTAAATTAACATTATTATTAGGCATATTAGTGCTTTGCATAATTATATTTTCCAAAATTACATTTTAATGCCTCTGCCCTGTTTTTAATAATTCTTTTTTAACAGGTTATTTTAATATATCTGAAAGAATGTTTTGTGTCATTTGGCATTGAGTTAAATAATTACACCCTTAACAGTGTTCAGAGCTGTGACCCTCAGGGTGCAGTATAAGAAGGAAAATATTATTCTAGCCATAATTTCCTCCTACCCAACTCAGTTGCCCTTACCTGCTCCTCTAAATTCTGCTGGCAAAAGCAATGGGGAGATAAAGCAAAGAAAACAAATATGGAGGTAAGCTACAGAAATAGTAGGAGTAGTGTCCAGCCTTAACTACTGCCATCTAACAACAGCTCAGTTTTTAAAGCACTCGTTTTGCAGGCCGCCTCCTTCCTTTTGTGAGGTTAATTTGTTCTCATTTCACATAAATCTGTCAAAATTAATTTTAAAATGGTTATGATATTTTAAGTTGAAACTTTTAACTTTATACAGTCTTTGAGTTTTTAAAAAATCATTCTGCCATGTGCAGTCAATCCATATTTAATTATATAAACCTTTCACACTTTTTTTTTCCTCCACAAAATTATCTGGCTATTTATTTTCTTTATATTAGAGAAGACTTGGAATACACTTTAAGAATTTTACCTTCACATTTAGATCATCGGTGTTGCTGTTATACACATTATATTCTTTTATAATCTTTCTTAGTTGTCTAAAAGTATGTGAAAACAATGATATTGAAGTAATTATCTAAAATGTTGTGATGTTAATAACCATTAAGATGCTGTTCTTAAGCCAAATGACATACAACAGGGTGGAATATTTCTTTTTTTGTTTCAGATAGAGACATTAATGTCAGTGTCTTGTGTTGTGTGTGATGCTGTAATTTACTGAAGGGGGGTATAAAATTAATTTTTGTGATTTAAATGCACATACTGCTGAATTTCAGATTTCTAAGCATAATTTGTGTTTATGACTGCATTTAAATTTAGTTTCATTTTGCATCTTGTATATTGACTGAGAGAAACTGTATGAAATTGCATGATCTTAAATGGAGATCTCAAATCTCACAAACCTGCATTGTGAAAGGTAATCATGTTAGAGTTGAAACCCTTTTGGTTATTCAGTTACTTAGTTGTGCTTTTTCACATCACTGTGTGCGCAGCGGTTCTGTCAGAAACAAAAGAGTTTGGATCTTCCAGATGTACCGCCTTTGAAGAAACGGGTAAAGGCAACAGTCACTGTCTGTCATTTATTAAGTGTGCTTTTAAATTTGTGGGGAAAAAAAATAAGTGCATTATTACATATTCATGTAGCACAAAAAGGTCTCTTTTTTTTTTCCTTATATAGTACGCATCTCCTGTATTTTAGAACTTGCAAAAGTTATTAGGCTAATTACAATGAATCCTTTTGGTAGGAGGAAACTTATGACCATCTAAACTAATGTCATAAAAAAGAAGGTTAGGATTTCTATGGCTTGGTTGAACATGAATAACTAATGTAATTTTACTAATATAATAACATGTATAAAAGTACGTGATTTTAATTTTAGCTTATATTCAGTAAAGCTTACATGTTAGAAACGTTCTCTGACATGGTGATTTTTACTTTAAAATATTTTGAAGGGTTATATTGCTATTATAAAATTATTAATAGTTTCTCTTCAGGCATTTAAAAGCTTCAGTTGTGTTGGGATGGTTTTAAAACTTTTTTTGGTAAAAGAATTAATGTATACAGTAGGGTTTACTAATAAGTGTTACTGAAGTTATACAGATTAATTCCAATGAAGTTCTTTAATGTCAGTGTGTAAATTGCTGTCCTCTTCTTACTGTCACTCTGATCTATTTTTTTTTCGTGCATAAGTAAACGTGGGGGATTTTGTGTGTGGAAAAAGGATGCGCTTCAGCAGGTTTCAGGAACTGAAAAATTAGTCTATCCGCTCACTCGGATTGGTAATGGAAGTAATACCCTTTCCAGGTAAAAAGTCAGTTTAAATGTAAGGATTTTATGATGCAAATAATTGTCTTTTGGCATACATAGCTTTCATAGCAGCTCATAACAAAGCCAAGGAGTCCCATGTTTTGTTGGTTTTGTGGCTGGATTTTTTTTTGTTGTAGGTTTTTTTTTTTTTAATGTTATATTTTGGCTGTATATAAGAGGCTTAAGAAAATAAACAGAATCAGGTTGTTGAGAAGACCAATACTGTGAAAGGTTTTTAAACCATGAAACGGTTTTTAAACAGAAATTTTGTTTGAACCAGGAAAAGACAAGACATGAGACTGTATCTTCATGTGTATAGTAAGCAAAAAAAAATTTAGTACAAGATGCTCAGCAAGGTGCACAGAGCAGTTTGATGGCTCACCAAGTTAGTAAAAGACCGCCACAATCTTCAGTCTTCTACTGGAGTACGTGTGAGCTATTTAATAAAATTAGGTATTTTTTCCAAGTCTTAAGTCTTAAATGTATTTGCTTATTCTAGACAAAAAAGCAGTAATACTGAATTGTGAGTTGCATTTCACTGTACTTGGCTATTCCAGATGTGTAGATCCCCAATCATAAGAAGGCAGTAACTCTGTGCTTTTCCTTCACTAGATCCAAAGGCAAGATAGGTATTCTCAGTAACTCAAGCATTTAGATTTATCCTGCTTTTAACTGTTTCACACTCAAAAAAAATGCAAGTAAGTTAAGGAAAAATCACTGATAGAATTCAAGATCCCTTATTTCTTTATGTATCTTTTTCCTTTCTGTAGAAACTCCTTCCTATAAAAACCAACATCCCATATTCCCAGAGCTTTCCCTTACCCCTGCTCCTTTTTTTCACCTGCCTTTCGTTCAGTTTGTTGTTGTTGTTGGGGGGGTTGTTGGTTTTGTTGTTGTTGTTGTTTTTTTTTTTTTTTTGTAGCTTGTGCAGGGACTTTTATTAGCAGAAAGTATGTCTTGTGTGGGAGACAACAGAGATGCTGCATAAATGGCTTTTTCCACACTGGAAGATGAAGGATCTTTCTTATCTATAAATTCCTGATACTGTCCATCAGGGCAGAGAATAGAATACACATCTCACAAACTGTAAGTTACAGGGGGAAAAAGTTCAATAGGAAAACCAGCTAAAAGCTGCTGGCTGTTGCAGAGGGTTTTCTTAGAGCAACAATCTCTGGGGACTCCAGAGGGACAGAGCTCTGCTGTAATCCTGAAGCCTATGCAGTTACGTGTCTCGCACCCTTCAGCATCTCAGGTTCCAGTTAATCCTGTTTATCAAAATGAACATGAACCATTTGGGTTTGCCTGTAAGCATGCAACCCAACCTTTGGGTCTGCATGTGCATCAAACAAGGATTAGCGTTGTGATAGTTCAGTATGGCACATTCCATCACCTTTTTGAAAAGACTATTTACTTACCAAATATTATCTCCTGGATCCCCTCTGATCTGTGGTGTTTGTAAGACTGGAGATAGGTAGAAGAGTTTTATTTGATTACTGTGATTAGAGTGGCAGAAGAATCCTTCATCATTTATCTTCTTTAGTGTCTTGATGGCTATTTCCCATCTTGGATCCTATTTCTCTTCATGTATCATCCACAGAATTGTTAATTATTAAGTTCTGAACAATTAACCTATGCAAACTCTTTAAAAGCAAAATAATCTGCGCAAGTGCTGGTGAAGCACTTGCACAATATCAATATTGCATTGATACTGCAAATATAATTCATTCATTCACTTTTTGTATTGATTTGACAATATGACATAGTTTAAGGGAAGAAAAATAGATTTAATTAACCATATATCTGTATTAAGGATCAGCTATTTAGGGAAACTCAAGTGCTTTCTTAGCTATGAATAGTAGGTTGAAAGAACTGTGCAACAAAAATACTCTTGTAGCTGTATTGCTTACTTCCTGGAAACTATCCTATTAATTCTATTACAGATTAGTATTAGTGCATCATAAAGTGCGTATGAAGACAAGATTACTCTCAGTCTGACTGAAGAAAATTATAAAAACAGAAGAACCAAACTTTTGAAGATGGTTTGATCAGAGTTTACTGGAGACTTTATTATACTGACTGGTTCATATGGCAATGTTAATAATATAAAAATCTGCTACTCACAGCCTTGGATTCTTAAAGTGAACGCCACAGTAATGGGAAAAATTGTCCTCATATGAAAAGGAATTTTGTAATTTTTTGGGGGTACTTTTAATTATTAATCTGAAGTTATCTTTAGTCAGTTTTCACATTTTGAAAACTTTGTCAGAGAATTGTAACTATTTGAGAATTCTTGTATAACAAACTATGTTTCTACTAGGCAAAATATATATTTAACTAGCATGCAGTTTCCTCTGGCAAGCTATTTTTGATATTGATGTTAAATTAGGTTAGCTAAATTACATATTATCACCAAAGCAATACACCAAAATACATGTGGAAGACATTGAAGTACATGTCAGTCCATCAACTTTGTAGACAACCAAGTCTCCGGAGGTAGACAAATATTATTCTGACTTTATTACTGCTTTGAGAGTTAATGACCATAATAAAGGTAAGGGTAGCTTGCTAATTATCCATTAGTTTTGTTTTTAATAACATTTTAATTTGCGTATTGGTCTTCTGCTGAAAACACATGCTGTTAATTGTTCCTCTTCAAATAGCATTACTTTTCAGATTTTTTAAATGGAGTTTTAAAAAGTTTATAAGGTGGTGGTTTGAAAAGTTTGTCTAAATGAATTGAGATACCCAGTTAGAAATGTGTGAAAGTAGGCTGATGTCAAAAGTACTAGATTTTAGTTAGAAACTTAGATTTATATATTCAGTTCTTGTCCTACACAGGTTTCAACTTGGAATGTTTTGGTCCATTATGACCGTTCCCAAATTGACTGACTTCTCCGTCTTATCTTGGATGAAATGGATTATTGTTTAGATCCTAGCATTACAGTTTGAAAAGATAAATTATTGATTGTTGGCATTTTGCACAATATCAGATGTTACTCTCTCTAAGATCTTTCCTACAGGATGGAATTTAACTTCTTTGATCTTGTAAAAGTAAAGTAGAAAAGCATACTTTAAGTTGATTTGGAAAAAAAATGCTTTTACAAATAAAATGATTTTTTTCACATTTGCATTACTTAAAATGCATTTTTTTGTCTTATAAATATGCTAATCTTTATAAGCTGCTTCTGGTATGACATATGGTATATAATTTTGTTTCAGTTCTTTGACATCAACCTAGTTACTGTTACATAAAAATGTACAATTGGCAGGGAAAATTAGTATGTTTAGTGGCATGATACTTGTAAGACTTTCGAGAAGTATCCGGGGTATTCATCTGTATTATAAGTAGACAGCTGTGTGAAGAGGACTTGTAGATTCTGTTAATTGTATGTTTGTTCCTTTTCAGATAGCACTTCTTTTGGGCCCGTTTGGTCTGATGGAAAAACGTCAAATAAATAGTTACGAATAAAAGAGCAAAGCTCAGTTAAACATATGTTTATATTTTAAATAGTTTTATATAAAAGAAAGGATATTTAACTTAGAAGTAATTAAGATTATTTTCTTAGGGGGATGGAGCAGTGTCAAGAAAGAAAAAAATCACAAAACAAGTTTAAAAGATCAATTGGAATTGCTGCTTAATCTATCAGTCAAGGCTTAGCCACATGTAAGCACAATATTGTCTTAGGAAATGAAGCAAAATTAAATGATAAATTCAAATTCTGTTGGTTTTTACTAGTCTGGAGCCAATGAATAGAAAACTTGAACCAAATGAACTAAAAAAGCTCCAGGAAAAAGAAGTTAATTTTGCCACCATGCTGCTGTTTACATGAAAGGAGATTTGTCTCTTTTGTTTTTTTTTTGGAATTTAGTATATTCTGTCTATTGATCTACCTCTGTTCCCCATTTTACAGGCCTGTGCAGAAATAACATTTCTAAATTGAAAAGCTATCTCAGGTAACTTGGAATAATCTAGCAGTAATAGTACAGGTACACTCGGTTAAAGTGGGACGTTTCATGAACTTGTCCCTACTCTCCAAATCATGTGTGCAATTTATAACAGAGGAAAAAAAATTATAAACAATATTAGGGGCAGGCATAGGGACCCCAGGCTCCTCTCTCAAGAATTTCCTGCTCAGTATGCTAGAGTCAGGATCCTTTTTGTTCGTGTGTTTATGCTTTTGCCTTTTCCTTTTTGACCACTGACCCTTCTCTGTTTATAAGTATGTACAAGGGACAGCTTCAACTGGATAATGGAAAGTATTTTCAGCCTTGTCCTGTGCCCTCATGTTATAGGCACTTTTCAGGGAATGGGATACAAGTATTTCAGATTTGTACTCCTTGGGCTGAGGGATGTGACTGAAACCACATTTCATATGCTGGAGAGAAAGATACTGGGTCTTTGGAAAAAGCAGTGGGACTAGTTTTCTGTGCCAAAAAACAACTACAGAATCTAATAGCTCATCTGTGCTGGTAAAGGAAATGGACCAGGCCTGTTCTCTGCACCGAAGCCATTTGGCATGATAGAGCCTTATGTTGCATAGAACATGTTATATGTATAATACGATAGAATCCCTATGTTAAATTCTTTTACCTGTCAAAACAAGGTGGGTACATCCAATCTGTATGTTGGAAATAGCCCCTAGTAGCATGTCCAGGCACAGTTTGGGAGACTAATAACTGATATATCACCAAAACCATGCCAAAGACCGTGCTAACAGCATGCCAGTATGGATGATTACAGGACAATGCATGTGTATTTATTAATATACCTGTAGCTTCGATGCAAGAAGGGTTTTCAGGCATTTATGTATAAGCAAATGATTCGTCAGCATTGCAGACAGGAATCTGAGTCTTGGAGATCTAGGATTTCAGACCTACCCTTTGTTAACCTTTAGCTCCAGCTACCCTTACATCTAACTCTTTCTACTCCTTGTTGATAGTTGCTGCTGAGAACCTCAAGTACCCAGCTCTTCTCAGCTAACACTGAAGCTGGATTTGTGAATTGAACTGCACAAAGCAGTTACATCTCCTGAATGTTAGAATATGTTAAAAATAGTTGCCTCATTGTTAAGTGCTTTCTGTTCAAATTAGAAGCAATTAAGTATTGTTACATGGATACTTCTGCCTTTTCTTACAAATGTTTTCTCCATCTTAACAACAAGAGAGATACTTGATAAGCCAGAGGAAGACGACTATAGGCAGCTTGACTTGACTCTTGCTGTTAAAGCGTTCTTTGCTAGAAATTGATAATGAAGAACATTTCCAAGAATTAATTCTTTTTTCTTGGTTTTGGAAGGTTGGTTTGATTATGATTTTCATTTAGCTACATTCCATCCCCAAATCGTTGAGCAATGATTCCATACAAATTTATTAAAACTAATGAAACGAATACTCTGTTTATAGGCCAAATTCAGTACAGTACTTCAGCAAAAGCTTACCTTCAACTACGTGAGAAGTGATATTATTGATAAGTCAAGCGTGCTTTATCTTACTGAAGTTGGATCATCATTTGTATAAAAAAACCTCCCACTCAGTTGATGTCTTGCATAGTGAAAAGTTTCTGTAAATTATTCTTAGTAAATGCAAAACATCCAATTAGTCTTGCTTGGCTTTGTTTACTCCAGATTTTTTTTTTTTGGGGGGATTTTGAGTAGTGTGTAGAATTTCTTATACTTTTGGGCCATTAATTTAATATTATCTGCGTAAAAACTGGTGGAAGCATTGCTGAAGTTTTATTGCATGTTTTGGCTCCATAGTCAGGGAGTGTTTTCTTTTTGTACTAACATCTCGTCTTATTTTATCTTAACACAAAGTGATCTGCACTGAGTAAGATACAAGCTTCAGCTCATCGGAATTAGCAGCTATCTAGAGTAATAGACTGTTAAGGTGTGTGGTTCATCTGTGAACTTGCCTCTCTCAGCTCACCTGAAGATCAAGTGTGCTGCCTGTCAGGACCTTGAGGACATTGGGTCTTAATTTTCCTGACCAGCCCCACCAGTGCCCTCCAGCCACACCCTCTGCCCAGGAGCTCCATTTAAGCTCAGGGCTGGGTGGTTAGTCCCTCCCTGCCTGAGCCCTGCTTAGGTGTGCCTGCATCCTGCTGCCTGGGTAGACCTCAGGCCTGCGTGGTAGGTGTCTTGTCTCCTAGATGGGACCCTCAGACGTTCCTTATAACTTGAATCTAGTGCTCCCTCTGTCCCCATTTCTTTATGTGTCTGGCTGGTCTACCTGGGTACCACCATCGTGTGTCTTGTTTGGAGCTGCCAATGGATGACTGGCACCTCCCTCTGCCCGCTGTGTTCAAGTGTGGTGGGATTACACCCTGGGTGGGGAGGGACCCCCCGTGCTGGGGTCACGTTGCCTCTTGGTTTGCTCTGCCCTTGGGAACAGCCAGCCCTGGCTGCTGCTTGACACTGCTATGCATTCAGTATCCTGTTCGGGGACGAACACTATGGTAAAGAGACTTGTTTAGCATTGGCAGCCAATACTCTTATTCTTGCCCTTTTTCCTCAGTGCCAGGAACAGCAAACACAGCTTTCTGGCTCGGATACGGTTTCCTGGCACCAGTACACCTTTCCGTCTCCTCACACCTGCTGTGGAGCCCCTTGCCCCTGAGCCCACCTCGCCTACCTTGCCTTGTTGAAATCAGTCTTCCTCTTCCAGTCTAACTCTTCCCCACCGTTGCCGTAAGGCTGTGAGCGTTTCATAATCATCTGCTGCTTCACGACTGAATTAAATATGCTTAATTTTGAGTGTGTTTTTAAAAGCTAAATTAACTAAAATACAATGATGCAGATGCTGCAATTTACTGACTAAGAGGAGAAAAAAAGCAGGAGGGCTGGAAAGGGATTCAAAGGTTTGACAGCATATTCTCCTGGGCTATGGCAGGATCAATCATACCAGCACAATTCCTGACAGATATTTATTTAATCTGATTTCTAAGCACTTCAGTAAGGGAGATTCCAGAGATTCCATTGTCAATCTGTTCACTATTTAACTATCCGAGCTGTAAAGACAGAATTTTCTTGAGTTCAGAGTCTAATTGCTTTTGCTGCTACCAGTACTCCAGATTGCTAAAGTAGATGGTATTTCAGACACCTGCTATACATAATCCTGTTCTGTTCCATGGCTTCGATGAGCCTTTGCTTCTTGCGTTGAAATTTGAAAAGAACTGAAGCGAGCTATCTTCTGTTAGTGAAGTAAACAAATATCCAAACTGTGTCCTCAATAGATTACTCGGCCAGATTTTGGGAAACCACTTGGAAAGTCTTAAGAGTGCTGAGGAAGAGTTAGCAATTATGACTGTCATTAGAAAAAACAAGCAACAACCATACCACAAAAAAACTGCACAAAACCCAACATTCTGGAGGCACTTGCACTTTTACAGCCTTCAGTCAGAGATGATGGTGAAGTTTTATGCTCATTTCAGACTTGATTCTTTCCAGTCTGGTGCGTTCTCGGTGTATTCTCATGTTTTAGCCCAGTCGTCTTTCAGGGATATCTAAATTAGAATCCTTTAGTTCTGAACTTGTTTGCTAAGTATCAGACGCACCCCAGCATCCCCCCCCCCGGTATACCTTAGGGCTGTTCAGCTGGGGAGGAAGCGCCAATAACTTATTCCTTAAGGTAAAACTGAGATGTAAAATGTCAGCTTTTAGGGCCTGAAACCTTGCTTCATTCTCCTTGCTTTGTAGTAGTTGAATTAATCATTGCCTGAATGCTTCCAGGCCAGCTATAAAGTAAATATATTGAAGTGTAGAGAACGTAGGAGATATCAGTGTTTGATGAAATAGTGCGTGTGGCTCAAGTAAAATTACATTGTTTTGTTACTTTGACTTGCAGGGTTTGGTTGTTTTTTTTTTTTTTTTTTTTTTTTTTTTGTAATTTTTGTATTTTTTTTTTTTTTTTTGCCAAGGAAATGCTGAAGATATTTAATTTGGAAGAAGACTGTTTGGATGTGTTTATCTGCAGGGAGGAGGAGTAATTTGTATTGGAGGAGGAAAAAAGGTATCAGTTGGGTTTAAAAAAATGAAATGGAGCAAAAGAGAAGAGCAGAAGTGTAGTCTTTTAGAATGGGATGGGTTGGTTTTTTGTTTGTTTTTTTTTCTTTTTTGTTAAATAAAAAGCTGTTTGGAAAAGGACTGGAGTTCACGTTTCAGGGGAAGCTGGAAGGTCAGAGGCCTGAGGTAAGAAGTTTGGAATCCTAAATTCTCCAGAACGATCAAGAGTAGGAGGAGAGCGCAAGGGAACTGACAAATAGAAGATAATTGTTTGCTTAC
>VZSZ01007750.1:558540-608241 GCA_013398815.1 Ibidorhyncha struthersii | reverse complement strand
GACTTCTTTTAAACTGTGAAGTCGTTTTGTCCTGCAGTTCTCAACTGTAGAAGAGTGAGTAAGCGGTACATCAGAATGGCTACAGGTTTGGGGCTCTGGAAGAGGGCGGCGCTACAGTATCTGCCACTCGTGGGAGGTCTGCGGGGGGGTCGGGCTCCGTNGCCCGGCGGCGCGGGCAGCGCCAGCAGAGGGCGCCAGAGCGCAAGGCGGGCGGCGCGGCGGGGCTGCCCGGGCAGGTCGGGGCCGTTGAAGGGGCGCGGACCACCCGGGTCGGGTCTCCGCCGGGGCGCCGCGGCGGGGAAGGCAGAGCCTGGTTCGGTCCAGCCCAGATGACCGCAGAACCCTCTCGTCTGCTTACAGAAGAGCGTTTTGGTTGATAACTATACAGTGTACAGTAAAAATAGTTTCAACACGTTGTGTGAGGCGAGGTGTGTTTAAAGGCGAACGATTTTATGTAAATTGATGTATGAGTGCGAACTTAAAATTTGAAAAAAATCTCCTAAGACAACGTGTTAAAGTTCTTTTTCCAGTTGCGAAAAGGATTTTTCTTCTTCCTTCAGTCCAAGAGCAGTACAGACTAATCCAACAAATAATGCAAGATTATCATAATCCATTTGATTTTTTGTCATAAAAACACGTGTTTGATTTGTGAGGAGAGATGTTTAACCTGTTGAAAGATATGATGAGCTAAGAATTACACATAGCTCTTTTGGATAACTAATAGCTTGTTGGCTATCCAGTTATCTCTTTGAGAGAAAATGATCCCAGAAAATGGTCTTTACATTCCAAGGAAGGCAATATTTCATGCAAGGTGCTCTAGTACATTCAATACACAGCTGAAGTCCCAGTAACTTCAACAGGGTCAGGGTTTTATTGGAACTTGTCTTTTCTATTATCCTTCACAGATCTCTGACTGTCTGGAAGAAGCAACGAAGGATGTAGAGTGCAGTTTGTTTACCTGCCTAGTGGTGTCAAAGTGAGCAAAGCTGCTGTTGTACTTGGCAGTTCAGTTCAATTAGTTTAGAAAAGATTTTGTTATGGATGGACATCAAAGCTGCAATTTTAAGAGAACTAACCATGAGAAACTATGCATTTATCCAAAGTGTGTCTATTTTTCTAAATATCCTGTGTTTCTTAAGTATTCACCAAGTATCCAATCTGATTGCCTACCTCCTGCCTTTTACTAAAATTTGTAATTTTTTTGATGTTAAGTGAAATGGTTGAATAGAAATCTCAAGCCCCATCCTTTTCTTTCCTCCTATGCCCATACAAATAATGAGAGAGTTTTGCCTTTCCAGTAGATAGAATGTGAAGAATTCAACTCTAGGGACTTTAGTAGGTGATAGACTTTAGCATTCCAGCTACTGGAGGGTGAAACAATACTTTGTGTGTGGTTGGTTTGTTTTGTTAACAACAGTAATAGTCACATAGCTTTGGGGGATAAGAAGGCTGAGTAATTTAGCCTGCTGGTAGGGCCCTCCCCTACAATAAGACTTGTCCTGTTTTATATATAATAGACAGTTTAGTTTGCCTTTATCTTGGCAGGGGGAATTTTTCTTGAGGTCCGCAGTTTGGATTTTAAGGGATTTTCTCTTTTTATGGTATCTTTCTAATTTTATTAGTATTTAATTAAAATAATGTTTTGGTGTTTAGTAACTCCAGTTCCCTTCAACACGCAAAGCTTTCACTTTCTTGAAATGCTCCTTCACTCTGTTTTTTCATGTAATTTTTGGTATATCTGCCTTTAAACAGGTATTTGAGAACGTACTGCTGTATCTCCTATGACCTTTGAAGGGTCGTAGCTTCCTCCCTTTGGTGAGGAGCTTAAGGAAGCATCGCTAGATACACAACTAATCCCCAGTCAACATGTGTGCAAGTGTGCACACATGCACACACTTAACTTGCATATAGGGAGTTAAATGACTTGTCAGAATAACCAGCCAGCTTCAAATGGTTTTGCTTCATTTGTACAGAAACATTTTAATCAACGTAATGACAGAAGGCAGTTTTTATAAGATTTTCATTTTTATGAAAATATTTGGAAATGTGTATTTCAAATTATAATATATGGAATGCTTAAGTGAACTTACTTTTCTTATTTAAGAAGATACTAAATTTAGAAGTGTCAAAAGCCTTCTGTGAAAGACAGTGTTTTCCTTAATTTTTAAAGTGACAATATCACAGTGCTTATGGAGCCTCTTGTTTTCAATAGAAATTCTGTTGATATCTAACCTGAGGATTTTTCCTCTCTACCAAGAGAGAAAAGAGGAAGAAAGCCTGGTTTTGCAGTCAAGTTTTTAATAATGCCTCTTTTTGCATTGTACCTCCTTGACATATCAAAGATAGAGATCTTCTATATTCTCCAGTCAATCAGAATGTCTTTGAAAAGCAGCATAAGGTATTGGTCTGGTTTTGTTGTGGGGTTTGTTTTTTTTTTTATGTAATAGCAGTTAGAACCTTCAATGAAACTTTCATTAAAAAACATTTAATTGTTTAATGAGGTTGCTGTGTTTTGCTATGTTTAACCTAATTGTTTATCCAGTATACCTGTGCAGCAAAAGGCCATTTTAGTCATACATATCAAAATTCATTCCATACATCTCTCTGTCTTTCTCAGAACTTAGGATATAGTTTATAGCATAGTTTCTTCTTTGTGAATCTTGGCTAGTCCCTGAATAAGTGAAAGTAGAAAAATTTTCTGTATAGGAAACTGATGTGTTAAGGCCACTCTTCCAATAGCTATATACAAAATGGTCAGGTATATTTTCACTGTGTCTGTCATTTAGCACAAGTCAAGTGATTTACTTATTTTTAAAGCTTAGGCATGTATTTTACATCAAGCTGTAAATGTTATTAAAAGCACTGGTGATGTTATAGTCATACCTGTGGCAATTTTGCCTCCTTGGTAGACAAATGGCTACTGCAGTGTGGGTAAGCTCGTTTTGGTCCGTGTTTCAGCTGACAACTCAAAAAATTCTGCTCATAATATGCAAAACTTGTGATAACCATCACACTTGATATGGTTTCCATTTGGGTCAGATTTTTCAGAGTTTAACTTGACTTTTCAGCGATATCATGACTTTCATTGCTGCTTATGAGAACCCCAAAAAGTTATCTTGAGTCTACAGTTTCCCAGCCTCCATATTCTCATCTTTTACTTCTGAAGTAGAAAGCCTGAACTGTCTTTGTGGCTGTTTTCAAGAAAGCAATTTATGGCAGCAAGACTTTGATGTTTTTGAAATGTTACTGAATTCTTTTACCTTCCTGAATAAAGACAGCATTACTAATAGATATCTGGTATTCATGATGTGAAGATGATTTATGTATTGGCATTCTGCATTTTTACTTCACAGTCCTGAAACTGGCTGTCACACCTATGGAAGTTCTGGATAGGATTTTTTTTATCTGCTTTGCTTACCCTCCCTCTAAATAGCTTGCCTCTGCTGACGATGTTCCATAGAATTGTGTCTCAGATGCGTATCATGCTCTGCCTTTTTTATCACATATTCTTTGAGTATTATATTGGTGTGAGACTACTGAATAATTTGTCATGAATCATCACAATAATTTGTTTTCCTTGAAATTTAAGAAAGAGTGCTATACCAATTAAGAGGCTGTAAAATAATACGCTTTTGAATTTGGAGCTGTGACAGATACCAAAGCATTATTTCGTGAGGAATTAAGATTTAGCAATTCAACATCATGCACTTTTTTTTTTTTTTGTCTAAAGTGTATATATTTTAAATCCAATACACTTTCTGGTTTCTTTGTTTTGTCATCTAGTGGTTTTGGGGCTTTTTTGTGGTGGGGTTTGGCAGGTTTGTTTTTTTTTTTTTTAACTCATAAGCTTCCTATCTTTTATGTACTGGACATTGAGAGTGAAGCTGACAGTATTAATGAAGTGCAAAAGCTAATTTACTATATTTTGTCTGAATTTAGCCTCGTATCCACTCAAGTGAAGAATTAATCTTGGATATATGATGATATATAATAGTGTTGCACTTGGGAGCAGTGCAGTTACATTTCTCTTATTTAATTATCATGTCAAAAAGAGGAGAGTGGTCTCCCTTTTCATATGGTGTGGTAAGGTTATATCTTGAATTTTTCATGCATACAAATCTGAGCATATTACTGCTGTAGGATTGAGAAATCGAACGACAGAGCACATACAGTGTTGGAGCAGGAAAATTAAATATTTCAGTACTAAAATTTCCACTTGCTGTTTGAAGATGAAGAGGAGCAGATAGAAGTATGTTGCAATTGGATGGATGCAGAGGTGAAGATGAGAAGAAATAGTCTAGAACAGGATAATAGGTTGTAATTACAAGGGGAGGGAAAGATAAGGAAAAAGATTTGGTTCATAATTCCAGGATATTTTTCATACTGCATGTAATTTTGTGCCAAGGGTACCTTCTCAAACTGGGTGGGACACTATGTTGTGATAAGCACTAGAGAAAACATCCATGGTAGTTTATTGATTAAACCCACTTATCATACCTACTGGCTGTTTATTTGTCTAGAATTAGTAGTTGTAAGGATGATGGTTTTATACGCACAAGCTGTTGGCATTTTTGGAAACAAAGAATTCTGCTATTTAAGGAATGTGATCAGACTTTTTTCCTTAAACTAATGCCTCCCAACACTTTGTTCCAAGGTTCAGATGGAGAAGTAGCTAATCTGTATTGAGGCCTTTCAAAGACCAAATAATGCTATGGAGTCTCTCTATTTCTTTTATTTATTTATTTATTCTGATGAATCTTGCTTGAAATACCCATTGTTTGGATGGCAAAAAAATGAAACAGAAAAATCGTTTTGCTGCTGCTTTTTACTTTTGGTTTGTTTGTTTGTTTTCCCCTGTGGTTGTCATACCGTTATTCACTTCTGGTCTGTAGGCAAACAATTTCAGTGATTTTTTTTTTTTTTTGTTAAATTATGATTACCCTTTTAATTTATTTCAATGTAAGAATTAATCTTGATGAGTGGAAGAATCTTGCACAGCTAAATCATGCGGTGTTTTTCATTCCCATTTGACTAATCACTGAAGAGAGATGAGGGAGTTTGCAACTTTCAAATTTCAAGACAGTCCTGAAGAAAAATGGGACAACAGGTTAGTCGTGCTATTAGATCATAGATATGGTTATACATACGTTTATAAGATATTAGTAGTTCTCAATTATCTCTTGGAGTTAATGGGTATATTGAAGACACCGTGGTTTGACAATGCTGGAATAGAAACCGAGCCTTTCCCAGCTGTAAGCAGTAATATCTTTCCTTAGCCCATTTGCATGAGGAGGTTGATGTGCATAAGCTACCTAAACTATGCGTATCTGGAAAGATTCTTTCACTGGTCATGGCAAGAGTTATTGCCTCATTGCAGTTGTGTGTGTAAAAGAAAACAGAAATCACGGATACAAGAAGGAAATAGTCATAGAAGCAATATGGCTATATCCCTGGCAGGAGGCTGTTTGGAAAAAGAAGCTAATTTCTGTTAGAGGGATGAAGATGCTATGTAAGGAAATTGCTGCTTCCAATTTCTTTCTGTTCTGCTCAAGGAAAAGGTATTTGGTATATATACCTTTCTTACAAATGAAGAAAATGGCCTCGCAAACATATCTGACTCATCTCTACAGTTAGTTCCCCCTGCCAGAAACAAACCAGGCAAGGATTGTTGCCCAACCGTATGGGCAAAGGGGGCAGCAATACACTCTCTTGGATTTGAACAAACATCCACTTTGAAATAATATAAACTTGTGATTTAGTTAGTATCTTAGTTCCCTCTGACTGACACCGCGCATGACGATGTAGGTTCTGAACGCAGAAATCTAAGAATATGTAATGTGTCTAATCCTGATATAAAGATTTAAAAATTGGTAGGAAAAGGCATGTCTAATTCTGTTCACTCTAAGAGACAGAAAAGAAAAAAAATCTTGCAATAGCCTTTAACTGGATTATCTACAGTTTTCTGAACTGGTATACAAGTGTAATAGCCCATTTATGGAAGTTTTGATTTCAGATACTTAAACAGATTAAGTATTATTTCATTCTAAAGTTAACTTACCTGCGAATGCATGAGATATCTTAAAGCACTAATACAGAGGCTGTTTAATACAACACAGTTGCAAGCCCTTTTCCTAGTTCCATAACCTTTGCAGTCATGAGGAATCATTTGGTCATTCAGGCTGTGAGGGAGCTATTAGTACCCTGTTTAATGATAATTGAAACAACAGAAAACACTGCCTGAAGTACAGGCCTATGTGACAGGGTTAGTTTGAGAGCTAAACTGTATGTCTCTGTGTTTTGTTTTTTTTTTTTTCTGGAATCTGGAAAACATTGCTTGCTGTTGAGTTTTAAAAAGAAAGGCCAAAAAGTAGGCTTAGTCCAGTCTTAAACTTAATGAAGTGTAAAAGCTGAGTATGGCTAACCTTCACACAACTAACGTTTGAGATCTTCAGATGACAAGGGAGTTGATTGGATCCACTATGTCCAAATATTCTCTGCTACATAAGGAAATATTTTTTCCCATCCCCTCTCTCGAAAACCCCAAACCCCGAGCTGAAATATGAAGATTAAAAAATAATAAAACCAAAGCCCATTTCTTTAAAGATGTTTAGGAACTTGTATGTAATGTAGTATTCTCTACTCTCTCTTGAATTGGTCTGAACAGTAATTGCAATGTTTGGAAAAAACCTAGCGACACCAATTGTTCCAAGTTATTTACCCAAGAATAGAGTTTTTTGATAATCACTCCATAGGATGTTATTACTACCACTTTATACACTTTTTATTGAATTAATTTTTATAGACCAGAATTGTTATTAAAATATCATACTTATATCACTTTTTCCTTGGGAGCATTCATAGTAGTGCTGGTAGTAATCAAGAAAACTGAAACAGCAGCATTAATCGAGTCTTTTCAATGTAATTGCCCTATTTCATGAGTCAAATTCCAAAACTCACAGCTCCAAAAAATAGTATGTAATAGAAAAGCAAAGAAAAACATCAGAGCTTTAAACCCAAATTAAAGTTTCCATGTTTTGTGTGGCTTCCAAAGGTGTTGCTTGATAGCCTAGTTGTTAGCTGTAAGAAAAGTAAATCCGTTTCCTTAGTGCATGGGTTTTGTGAAACGTTTATTTTTCAACATGGGAATTATCAGACAGGGCTGGATTCCAGACAGCTGGGCAGATGGTTCTTTCTTTTCAAATGGGGTTGTGCCAACAAAGAGAGGCAGCTATATAAACGTTAACCCCTAAGGGACAGAGAAATCTCTGTCAATCTTCTTCCTCCACTTACCCCCCACCCCAACTGTCCATTTGAAAAGAAAAGCAAAATACCAATTTTGATCTAATACTGAATATTTTTTTTTTAAAAAATGTAAGTTTTCAAACTTTGCCTTTTCAAAAATACCCATGTTTAGAAATGTAATGCAGTTGATTAGCTGGTGTTTAACATGTGGTTGTGTAGATAATGAAGCATGAAAAAAACAAATTTGCCTCAGGTCAAGTATGTATCAATTGCATCATCATGAAGTTCCTAATATATATTTAAGAGAAGTGGTTAGTAACTTGCTGCAAAACTGATTTGTGCATGAATTGTAAGTAGATTTATTTTCTGATGTTTGAATTAATTTGTTTTGTATAGTTTACCAAGACTGGAAGTTTGAAGTCTGTTGCCTATAAATAACTACTTTAGGAAATAGACCTAAAAACTTGTGGTCTTGGAAGAAGAATGTTAAGAATTGCAGAAGTTACCTCTGAGTCAGGATTTATTTTTCTTTCTAAGGTAGTAATTGAAAAACAAAACTTTTATTCTTTGAAATTCTTTGACCTTTAAAATAAAATTCAGATACTATTCTGTGCCTATTCAGATGGATGTTACCATTTTTTCTAGTTTGAAAATAAGAAAGCATTTCTCTTCTTATCTGGATTTTTAGGTGGACTTTTATTAAGATAATAGAGGCTTGACTAACAGGTGCAGAAGGGAAATCCGATTTTTTGTTGAGAAAGAGGAAGTATGAGGTACTGCAGACAGAATAAGCAGCTATTGTTTGTCTTTATTTGTGAAATAGAATAAGAGAGGAAAATTATTCAGACAAAGGTTGATGCAAAGTTTAGTGGTTCAGAACAGGGTTTTGTATACAGCAGTTGAAAAATAAATAGACAACACTTGTTCCTGTTTTTTAACATGCATTTATTTTGGTTGGAAATAAGCTAGCTGCAGTATGCTCTGAGTGTTCTACTGCGGCTGAGTTCCCCACCTTACACCAAGAAAAGTATCTTTTTGTACATAGAGCAATTTGCTTTGAAAACAATACTTGGTTTGTTTTTTAGGAGAATAACTCGTGAATGAATCATACTAGCTGTTTCATAAATGTCCCTGCCCATGGCAGGAAGGTTGGAACGAGACCCTTCCAACCTAAACGTCTCTATGATTCTATGATTTTAGTGTCCGGCTATTTTCCCATTGCTTCTAATATGTCTACATAAAATTACGAAGTATGTGAGGAGCAACCCACAGTTCTGTTTTTCTGCACATGGCTGGACTTTTGAAAGAAGAAAAAATAAATTACAAAAATTCTGCCTGCTGTCATAAGGAGGTATATCAATATTCTGTCCTAATTTCTGGTTTCTCTGTTTTGAGAGGGTGACCTTGATGCTTTGTCACATACTTTCAGATTTTTGCTGCCAATTGTTAGTTTAATTTTCATTGTGTTTTTTTTTTTTTGTATCTTTATTATATTTTTTCCCTCTTTCTGTTCACAGAAATAAATTAGAATCTCCAAAAATACTAGGATTTTTACTTTGATGAAGAGACAGTCCATTTGTTTCCATCACATTGTGTATTGGTGAAGTAGCAGCCAGAAAGGAGAATCAGTTCTATATTTAAAAGCGTATTCAAGAAATTATCACTTTATAAAAAGTTATGTCAGTTCTTATGATTGGAAATCAGATTCCTGTGGTGAGAGTGAAATTTAAATATTTTTACTTAAGTGAGGAGATCATGATCTAGAAAGTTTACCTACTGAAAAGTTAAGTTTTTCTTTATATTGGTAAAACTGTATTAACAAACAACTTCAAAAGTAGTCAGTATTTTTTTCCCCTAGTTCTTATGCTTCTCTAATAAAATTATACTTTTTATAAAAAGTCCTTTTTCTAGAATAGCAGGTATACACACTCCTAAAAACACCAGTTTAAGTTAAAGTTTAATTAGAAACTTTCCAAATTGAAACACAGTTTCAATTTGACAGGTGACAGTTGGCTGTGTTCTTATCAATTCTGTGTCATAGTGAAGGTTTTGCTACATTGCAGTTTGGAGAAAACTGAGATTTATTGCCTTTCAATATATGTTGAAAATGGTAGAGCTTAGATTCTAAAGAATCTGAATAGTCTTTTTTTTTAGTTAAATTCCTCCGCCAGTGAAATACCTGTGAATTCTGTTATTTGCTTCGGCAGGATAGATAGTCTCTAACTCTCCCCATGAATGTGTCTAAAGCATCTATATGTTTCTATGGGAAAATGTTAATGAGATGTGTGGATAAGGTTGTAGGAAAAAATTAGAATTATGTTGAGAACGGAGAGTGACTATCTGGGATATTTCAGAACGTTTATAAATCTGCAGTAATAACTCTGAGTTTTATACAACTATATCTGTACAGTTTTGAGATCATGGGATAACTTACTGCATCACAAAGTAGTAACTTCATTTCATACTTGTGGGTCTTCTCTATGCATCCCTGGAGGTGTTCCAGGCCAGGCTGGACAGGGCTTTGAGCAACCTGCTCTGGTGGGAGGTGTCCCTGCTCATGGCAGGGGGGGCTGGAACTAGGTGATCTTTAAGGTCTCTTCCAACCTAAACCATTCTATGATTCTAAGATATGTTAATTTTGTCTCTTTAACCTTTTATCTATTAGTATTGGTCAATGAATAACAGCTTGGAAAACACTAGGAATCTCTTTTTTCTCCAATTAGACAAAACTTTAGAAGTCAGAATAAAATGTGAGATCGGTTAGAGGTGGATGGTGTTGCAGTCATGCTCCCTTGGTTTTCATTTCATTTGAGTAGGTATCAGTCTTATTACCAGCCAACTTGCATAGTAATAAGAATTCCATATATTAGCCTATTCAATTTCCATTCTGTATATATCTCCTATGACAATTGCATATTAATTCAGATTTTTGAAAGATAGACTTCACAGGATGGATAAGTTATTTTTGTATTCAGGCACTCATATCATGCCTTTTTTTAATTTATTTACCTTTTCAAATGTTTCTAATCTAAACTTAACCCCTGGACTTTTATAGCAGAAAGTTATGTTGATTAAGAAGGTTGATGCTTTGTTTGGTTTCAGTCTTCAATTAATTGAAAGTGTAAGTCTTTGACTTATACTGCTTAAGTCAGGTTGGAATTTTTTTCTGAGACAAATAGCTAAGGAAAACTGTAGTTGTTGTGAAGCTTAAAAAAATAGCTGCAGCTAGCTCTTCAAGGTTACTTCACAGTAAAAAGCTAAATTTGAGAAGGTAAAAAAAAATAGCATGGTGTGGAAACATTGCAAAATAATCTTACCTAAAAGTTGATTGCTGTTAGTATGAAGGAGGATTGTTTATTGTCTAATTAAATAATGATTTGGATGCAACTTTGAATTACATTATATATGTGTGCAATAAAGTTTTCTTGAAGGATAAATTAAAAAAATCTAGTTATTGAAGTTTTATTTAAAGAAAATATGAACAGTCCAGAACATAGAAGGGAATTTTCTAGTTTTAGCATTATGTTAGTTTAAATGTCATCCTCACTAGTACCTAGGTTTAATGTTTCATTTATGCTTTCTATCCTTTCATTGTGCTGTTTTTTTGATACCTGGATTCTCCTAGCCTCACTAACAGGGTATATACAGTACTATGTAAGAATTAACAGTATATGAATTATAATATAATTGAAGATGGCTGGGGTAGAATGTTAGAAATAATGCTAGCTAATTATTTAAATGTTAAAAACTTTCTATATTGTTAAAGCTCTTCTACAGTGCTTGCTTTACACTTCTTATACTCTCTTGGGTTTATAGTAGAGGGGTTCATCTTGTAGCTTTTGGGTGGTTCAAATGTCCCAGCTGCATCAGGTGTGATGCGCAGCCAGCTCTTGGATAATCTGAATTCCTGATTTTTGAATAAAGTGAAGGAGCTCAGACTCCTGAGACTTGGGTTCACTTGGAAACTGCCCACATTTCATCTTTGCATTTATACCTCCTATACTATTTTACTAATACCTTTTTTCTTACCAGGGCTTCTCTTACTCTGAGTGGCACCAATCCCCACCAGAACTCTATAACCTTCAGTAAAATCTTTCTAAAATTTCCCTCCTTTGCTTAGTGCGAAGGCAATGGTGCATCTGTGCAGTTGTACCTGCAACAGCTGCATCCTTAATATCCTTTTGGTTATTTCACCTTCATAAATTAGCTTTTTTAAAAATTTATATCTTTGATTTTATTTTCTTTTAAGTGGAGGGTATTCTGCTCCAAAACAAACTTGAAGATTTACTTACATAGCTTCAGAATGGGTCAGAGGAGTGGGAGAAGGCATGAGTAGCTCTGAGACTATGCAAATGCTCTATCGTCATTCCAATTCTTCCAGTTCTTGCTGCAGTGCCTAGTACTCCCATTAGAGTACAAAGAATAGGAGGAGACAAAGACACCTAGGGAGGGTGAATCACCTTCTTAGATCCTTTTCTTTAATACAGTATAAAAAATGCCCCAGAAAATATGACTTGTATTGTATATTGAGGTAAATAGAAATGATTGTTTTTTACACTAACCACAGCAGTTACTGTACCTTTTTAATTTGCATATTTTTAATTTACTTTAGTAGAAGGAATTCTAAGAGTTCCACCAGCTCATTTCCAATTTTATTTGGTTATGTTAGTTATAACTGTGTGTTTACATTTAATGTAAGACACAGTATAAATACTAATAGATTTGTCCTGCTAGCAAATATTTCAAGTCAAAATGTTTGCATTTTGAATATGATTAGTTTCTTTCTTAGATATATAGGAACAACTATGCATTATCCCATTCAAAATGGATGAAACTTGTCAGTATGAATAAAATAGAATTTAATGTAATATCAAACATTATAGAACATCATTCTATTTTCAGATAGCCTTATAGTCTTAAATTACTTCAACAATCAGTGAAGCTTTTCTTATTTTGAACATTGCTGCTTGACTGTTTTTATTTATTTATTTAAACAGCCAACTTGACATTATTTTTGGCCTACCCACTCAGTTTTTTATTGCACAAATTATTTCTGCAAACTGTTTGTCAGCATGTTATGATAGCGTACTCTGAATTTGATTTAACTCATGGTAGTAGTAACCAGTTGCCAGCCTTCTCTATTCCTCTCTTGCTTTCAATCAGTTTTTCTCTTTATATCCAGTAGACCTGTTGGCTGTGAAAGTGCCTTTTTAAGGTCAAATTGTATCAACTTGCTTACAGCTTTTCTCTCCTGGCCTTGGTCTACAGTAAGAAAAACTCAGATGGAATGACACCAGGTAGCATTCTTTATATACGTATGTGTTTTCATTTCAGACTTATACAGTGTTTTTTATGCTCCGATGCTGCAAATACAGGAATCACTTTGTTGCCGTTGAAGTAGAGTTTAGGCCAATTTTCTAGTGAAATAATTTGGGGCAGGGCAGTGTATAGAAATTTGCATTGGCATAGCTTTCTGTACCTGGAAGAATAATTTAGGCACCTTTAACAATTACTACATATATTGTATTTGCAAGAAAGAGCAATATCTTCTTTCTAGATTGCCTTCGTCGACTCTTTGCTCCCTAGATGTCTACTTGTGTTCAAGTGTTCCCTACTACAAGCCACCATTTGACCATTTTTTGCCGTGTGATTGTTACCAAGAATCTCTCAATTTTTATTTCTTTTATCTATCCTAAAATATTGAGAAGAAACACTGATATGTTCTTAAATAAAGAAAGTGAAGAATTGGTCCTAAGTTTTACTCTTTGTTTACCCAGAAAGCTTTGGTTAGAATCAGGAAAGAGGAAGTGGGGAGGGTTTGTTTGTTTTTCTTAATATCGGGGAAAAAGAGATTTCAGTTTTCTCTTCAGTGTTGGAAAAATTGTTCCTGATTTTTTTGAATGCCTGTATCTGGTTGGGTAACTTTTCAGTAAACACCTGTTTCTTAACTTCCTGAGAGCCCATTCTCAGATCTTACCCTTTGCTTTATCCAAAGAATCAGAATGCTCTTCTTGAGTTACATTTTTTGGATGCAGTTCTCAATGCAATTAGCGACCGATTAGAAATGAGAACACTGTTTTTTCAGATTCTTAGTTAAAAATAATCAATAGGATATATGTTAAAATTTCAAATCACATTATTTTGATACCTATGTGTGTCTTCTGTATTTTTATAAAGGTCAAGTATTGTGGCAGCAGTTGTTGGTTGATTGTATAGAATTTAAATCTATTTTTTTTCACATCTGAACACAATATGGAATTAGGAGACTGTTGCTTAGAGAAGCTTTTAGTATACTTCTGAATGAGGGAAAATGTAGTTTACTTGATGACTGTACTGGCAAGTCAGTTAGCAGAAAAGCTAAAAACCCCGTATCCTCCAGGAAGAAGGCCTGACTTTCAACCAAGCCAGTGTGATGTCTTTCAGCTAAGTCTATAATTGGTGATACCAATTGATGGTACCTTTATTTTTTCTGTAACCAGGCTGTCAAATAGACAATTTTCCTTTATTTGTATAATTTAATCCTGGTTTTGTGCTCCTTTATTTAGGACTCTTGGAGCTTCTGGAGGTGATGAACTAACTTCTTTATTGTAAATAGACTGAGTCTCAATAAATATAAAGGCAGTTCAATTTTTTTTTAATAAAAAAATGGAACTGAAGAGTAAAAATACACCACATTCTCACTGTGTACAAATAGCAACCTCTTAAGCAAAGGAAAGGAGAGTTCTTGTCCTAGGGTGGTTTTCATTGAATACATCTAAAAATAGGGGTCTTGCGAAAGAATAGTGTCAACTCAAGACTCAACTACATTTTAAGAAAAGCACTTGTTTTCATTTGATGTTAGCATAAGTCCATGGAAGTTGAATGTACACATTGTAGATTACAAAACTCTTTGATTTATCAAATTGGTCAACTATGGATTCCTTTCAAAAGGATCCAAAAAGTTAAACATTGGATATGTTAAACAGGAGGTAAGCCAAAGTTTTCATCTAAAACCTGGGTCTTAAAAAATAAAAATTCAAACGTCAAGAGTTTTGTTTC
The DNA here is from genome assembly GCA_013398815.1 of Ibidorhyncha struthersii. Taxonomy (NCBI): domain Eukaryota; kingdom Metazoa; phylum Chordata; class Aves; order Charadriiformes; family Charadriidae; genus Ibidorhyncha; species Ibidorhyncha struthersii. Next base: position 593,961 of record VZSZ01007750.1, on the reverse strand, counting down.
TTGGGGACGTTGACTTTTTCTGTTATGAAAAATGTTGAGTTTTTCAGGCATGATTCCCCCCCGCCCCCGCCGCCCCCATCTTTCAGTGAGGCATAAGAAAGTATGGAAATCCATATAGTTTCTCAGTTAATGAGGTTTCACTTTGGTAAGTGAGGTAAACCTTACTATTGTGTGCAAATGTCATCTTGTGCTAAATTTCTGGTGTTTTGACATTAGAGAGAGAAATGCTTTTGGGGAGAAAATTTTCCTACTTCAGCCTGTCTTCTGAAATGTTAATGGTAAGAGTAAGGCTGTTTCTGAGCAACAGTTGACCTCTTAAAAATATAGCTACTTGGAAAAAAAATCCAATGAAAACATCTTGTGGAGAAGCTAGACACATCAGAAAATACCACTGGAGTAAGTGAAAATGTCAGTTCTAATAGCGCCTAGGTTTTACAGGCTCTAGGTCCCTATACTTGCTTCTGAAGTTTTATGCTCAATGGTGGAGGCACTGGATGGGAAGTGGATTTGCTCAGAGGTATTCCTTGGATGAATAGCTTATGGCAGTGTTCTTTGAGGACACAAATTTCTCAATTACCTATGCCACGTTCTGATTTGTCTCTAAGTAATGAATACTGCATGTTGCCCGTCTTTTGGTGTTTCATCAGACTTCACTTATGCTTTAAAAAAATTAAATATTGTTATTAAGTGGGCAAGCAGTCTGGGGAAGAAACAACAAAAACGAAAACGGGATAAGGCAAATCAGAAGCCGAGGCGAGGTTCAGAATGTGTAATTATAGATAGTTCCTTCCCTCTTTCTTTGAAGTGCCTTTTATTTGAGCGCAGCATTACAAAATTGAGGTTTGAATGAGTAGTTTGTGGCAAAAACTGGTTTTAATAGGTAATATTTAAAATATCACAGGTTTCAAAATGAAACACTTGTTTTATTCAAGTAACAAAATTGGATGAAACTTAAATCTTAGCAAAAGATACAATGATATTTGCAGAAAGATTTCCTCTGAAGAGCGCAATCAGACAAGAAAATGAATTCATCCCTGAGAAGGAATCATGAGACTTTGGCAGCGAAGTGTCTTAAAAAAGTGAGATCTTGAAGACACTTCATTTGCAGGCAGTGAATCTATTCGCCTAGGCTGAGTGCTTTGTTCTTGCAATCAGAGGAATCCTTAGAAGAAGGAAGAAATTTGCCAAGTAGGGAACAATCTTGCTAGGCAGAGTCATTTTCCTTTCTGAAGTGTTTGAGTGTACAGTCAGGGAGAGAATAGTCCAAGAAATATATTTTTGATCAATAGAAACACAGGAAAGCTGTCTGAAAAGTCTATACCTGTTTCTCCCAGTTTTCATTCCCTTCTATTAGTTCAACAGAAGACACGCATAAATTCTCAATTGCAGAATTTCATTAAACTTGTTTGTAGAAGCTCAGAATCTCAGTAGAATGTGTGAAAACATTGTCAGTCAACAAGGATTTCCAGATGTAATGGAATTTTATAAATTGTAGTATATCATCTGATATAGGAGTTGTGAATTCTGCTAAAAAATATAGAATTAAATTAAAATATATGCCCTGAAGTGGTTTAAAGATACAAGAGGAGGGACCAATATTTAAGTTTAGGACAATTGCAGTAAAATCGTTAACAGTGTTTGTTCTAGAGTGAAGTAGTTAAGGATTCATAGGGGTATGAAGTAGCTGATTACTGCCTGCTGGCATTGTACTTTGTATTCTAAGATAATAATGAAATAGGCTTTCTGCCTTAGCATTCTTTACATTTATGAATATATATAAATGAATAAATTTCGTCAACTTCTACAAGGACAGTGAAGAGGCTATGATAGCAGTGATCGAGGGACCTTAGAGGTTTACATAAACATTAGTTGGCAATATGTGATTAAAAAATCTATCTTAGCACTGGGGTCGAGGGGGCGGACAGAGAAAAATCATGTTTCAAAGGTATAAGAGCTTACTTAAAAATCTACAGTGAGTGTTTTTTCTGAACTTAGTACTCATTTTTCCTTGCTTATAGTCCTAACTCAATAATAATGTGCTGGAAAAATATATGTTAAACATATGGTTGACTTATTGCTGCTTATGATATATTGACACTCAAAACACCATCTATCAGTCTTCAAAGGAAGGCTCCAGTTACTACTTTATAAGAAATTTCTGTGTTATATATTTCATATATAAACATTTTGCATATTTTAAAATAATTTTTTTTCAAGCTTAAGAGGTGGAGGATGAAATTCTTTTTGACTCTTGTGCAAAGACTAGTTTCTGCTTAGCAACTATTCTGCCTGATAGTATGCTGAAAACAGAAGTAAAAATCATGGCATTGTAGATGTCAGTAATATGAATATGCATCTCATTGTTAAGCAGACAAGGGCAAAAGGCAGCAGACATGGTGAGGATCAGATCTGGTTCTATTTCTAGCACAAAGAAAATGGAGGTAATGAAACGAGCAGATGTAGGAAAACTGTAAAGGTCATGGGATAAACTTAAGTTCAGAATATAGTGCCTTTCAGCAAAACATTTCACAGAGTCTTTACTGGAAGAAAAATTTCTTTGTTCAATTTGAAATATAGTAAAGTTATTAGATATTAATGGCATCATGCTAATTTGTAACTCCTTACTTGTAAAGTGATTCTGTAAGTCAGTCCATAAGTTTGCACTACCTACTTAAGGAATGATCCTTGGAGCTACATCAGATTACAGTGTGGTTTTAATTACCTAAAAAATTTGGAAGGAGTATGTAGTTTTAAGTTTGAAAAAGCCTGAGGCCAACATACCTATCATATTTTATTTTATAATCTTAACCTTTGAATCATCAATATAATCAACGAAACATAAGACAACAATCTCTGACCTTTCTGTGTTGTGTTAGTCTTTAGGGCTTAAAAATCAACGTACCTCTGCACGAAAATTAATTGTATTATATTGGTTTGTCTGAACAACCAAAAACTGATAGCCAGAAAGCTGTAAAAAGCAATGTAGTCCTTTTTAATAATAATAAAAAAAAACTACAAACAATGCTTTTATATTCCATAGAATAAAATACCTACAGTAAATCACTGACCTATTATTCTCTCAGGCAAATGTTTGTATAGTTCATGCTTCAATTTTAATTATAGTAACATTTAAATATTTGTTTTTCCTTACTGTTATTTTGGTAGTACCCTAATCCTTTTCTTATTCCTGTAAGGTAAAAAAAAAAGGCTGTTAGCAGAAATTTAAATTATAGATTCTGTGTTATTAAAAAAAGTAGTCGTCTTTCTTGAAATACTTTTCTAATGAGGTCTAAGCAACACTCGTTTCTCTCCCCAGTTAATTTAAGTTTTGTAGAAAATCTTGGAAAATGGCACTTTAAATATGCAAAGGCAAGATCTCAGTTGGTTTCTTTTCTTGTAGGATTTTTTTCCAATTCTATAGTATCGGATCTTCCCTTTCAAAAAGTCTCTCCAACCTCCCACTGCTTGTGACAATCTCGTGAGCCTGTAACATGATGCTTTTAAGTGAAGCTGTAAGGTGATGTGTCTGCCCTCCTGTTGCCCTTCAGCTGATTGAAAATATTTGCACAATGTTTCTGAGCTGGAGTGTGTGAAATGGTCAGTTTTCAACTGTTAGCAGTTAATTCACACTGGATAAATAATTCCTTGTGTTTTGGACAAGTGTCTGCATGCCTCACGGTGGGGTCCCAAAAAGTTTAGGTGATGTTTTCTATGCCATTTAACCCTACTAACAGCCAACACTATCTTTCACTGAGTATTTGCTGTACTGAATAATTCTGGTCTTTTGGGCCGCATGGATATGTGAAAACAGAAGTAGCTTGTTGCCCGCTTCAGGATTAAATATTGACACATTCATCTACTCTGCGTTTTTTTGACTGGGGAATTTTGTTTTCTTTCATATTCAGCTCTTGACAGAACTACTGCTCTCCTTGGTTCCAGTACGTGTGTCAGTTCATTGCAGGATGTATGTGTCAATTCAATTGCAGGATGTTACAGGAAACATCGCGGTTCTTGATACTTGGAAAAATCTCGCCAATGTTTTGAAACATTTTTCCGAAATTTGCATGTAAAAATCAGAGATCATTTCAGCCAGTGCTTATTCTGTGAAATAAACTTCTAGTTTAATTTCATAGTTCTCCCAAAAAGTTATATTGAAATTTCTACTGTCTCTACTATTTCAAGGAGTTAGATACTACAGAGGTGCTAGTGTATAGTAGTAGCAGGACATCGGGGGTAATGCTAAGGGAGCAAGAGGAAGGGAGACAGGCATCGAGAGAAGGGAGGAGGGCTATTGAATAAAGTCGTTGCCACTGTTTCTTACCAAAGAAGTTGAGCTGGAAGCCACTGCTGTGGGTTTAATTCTCTGTTTATACCAGTGAGCCTGGTGCTTGAGTCAGGGAGCGCGGGGTGGGCGAGGGTGCTGTGCCCTGCCTCATAGCGGAGGACAGTCACCCTGAGCAAAACTCTTCTGCACTTGTATTTTCTGCCACACAGTAGTGAGTGTATTGGTTTCATATACTCTTTTCAGAACAGGTAACTCTGGTTTTTATTTTCCTGTTTCTAGGCCGTTCAACTTCTAACACAGAAGCCATTTAATTTTCCAGAGAAAACCTGTGTAGTTCCTGTTATCTTCATTGTCTTCAAGCCATTTAATGGAATCCAAGTAGCCTGTGCCATCATATTGCCACTGATTGTTTTCCTTTGTTTGCTAGCCTAAAACTAACACAGTGTTCTTACGTGTTCCACAGTCAGGCTTGATTTTCCTGTGTAATTATTTCTAATCTTTTTTGGGTCACATGATTTATGAAAAGAAGTAGCCACACCACAATTTAATGTGCTTTAAGACTAGCTGTCTAAAAGTGTGATTTTAACTTTTTTGAGTAGCTATTTGTGGAAGTACCCTTAAAAACGTGAGGTGGTTGAATTTTATCTGAGCTTAACTATGTCTGTCATTGAAGCTACATTTAGTGTGCTCTTTAAACTTTGTGTTTGTTGGTCTTTCTAACACCCATCAGTTCCACCAGGGAGTCCCGTTACATCTTTTGTATAATGCTCTTTGTACAATAGCAAATTTTATACTGAAAAGTAGACACATCCCAAAGGCGGAATTTCATTATGAACTTACTATATGCATAAATAAATTAAAAAAAAAAAAACTTGATAGAATGACAGGTCAAAAAATCATGTTTAGTATTGTGGCTGTTTCCAGTCTTTCAATGGGATCTCATTGATTGCTCTCAAATTAGTATTTCCTGCTATAGAACCAGATGTTATCTTCACGTAATTATGTATGCAGCTTCTAAATTCTTTTTGGAAACCACGTTAACTACAAGATTTAGTTCTTCAGTTTTGCTATATGATGTACTAAATTATATATTCATAGAGATATTAAATTTAGATGAACACTCTGTCTGCGTTCCTTTACCCTTGTTTAGACATACTGACTGCTCTAGGGCCTTGAAGGAACTTAATTCAGCTCTTGAGCAGGTACTAATTCTCAGAAAACAAATTGGCAGGTAAACATAAATTTAATTTACTATATTAAGTGCAGAGGGTAAAAGTCTTGCTGGTGTAAATACAATGCTACACATGACCAGGATTCCTTAGCTTGTCCTTCTCTTCCTGGAGTCTGCCCCCCTGCCCCCAGAGATATCTATCTATATATCGAAAAGTGCACACATGTTTATGTGTGCCTGTATGTGTGTGTGTATGTCTCTTGCATTTGCCCAATATTTCTGCGCACAGCTACTACTTGGTAGTCAGAGCTGGACTGCTGCATAGTAGACAGTCCCAGACATGTTAACTGTGCTCATTGGAGAAGCTGCCTTTACTTTTGGACACCACTGGACATTTTGTGCAACTTCAGTATTTGCTATGTGGAAAGTCTTAATTTTTTAGAAAACTATTCTATGGACTTCTGTCTATATTTGAGTCGTGCATACTGAGGAAGTTCAGAATTTCTAGGAAGCTTTGAAATTATTCCATTTATTTTGTGCAGTGGATGCCTGCATCTCTATGTCTGGAAGACTGTGTAGCTTAACTGAGCCAGCTGTGCTCTATAATCTAAGTATATAGCCCACATACTTTACATCTTAGGTTGTTAGTTGAGGTGAAAGATTGTGATGAGTCATGGAAGACTTCTGTAGAGATGCAATAGAATTGTATTAACTGTGAACCAGTACTTCTTTGGAAATGTTGGGTCTGAGCCTTTAACTAGGCAGATCCGTAAGCACATGCTGCATCAGCACTGAAGTCAGGTCTGGGGAAAGAAACATACTTAAAGATTTTCTGGTTTTATGGCTTGTTTCTTATATTTCTGCAGTGCCCCCTGTTTTATCGCTCTTCTGTGAAGCCCATTTTTGTTAGTATTAATTTTTAATGGTCCTAATCAACCATAATTGAAAATTTTTGCATGGTACATATTACAGCAGTCTTGGCAACATCGTGTTTTCAGAATTCAAAGGGTGAAGCGCAGGGTGTTCTGTGTTACTATTCCTTTGCCTTTCGTTTTAAACGCTTGCTTGTAGTTGATCCATTAAATATGGAGGTTTTGTTTGTTTTTTTAAAGGATGGTGTTGGCATTACTGAAATGTAACAATTACAGAAGCAACAGTTAAAGCTGCACAAGGTTTTTATAATTAATGTGTAGAAATATACAATAAAATGATAAAATATATGAATACCTTTGTAGGGTCTGCCACAGTTTTGGCCTTCTAGATAACAAAATATTATGCATGTTCCTGCTTTCATAGGAAATTCTAGTCATATTCTGTAATGTCAGTCCACATTAGAAAGTAAAATAGATAAACAGTAGTGTGATAACAGTGATTTTGGTTAAGGACAGAAACTTCGTGAAAGCTTTCCATACATTGTAATCAATTTTATGTGGTTTTAAAAATTTGGGAGGCGAGGGAAATGATCTTAAGCTGTGTATGGCTATGGAAGGAAGACAAATAAGAAATAAATATTAAAAGATGAGCTCTCTTTAAGAAATCTTCCCTTCTAGTACCGCTTTGTTCACATGATGCACACATAACAGGTATTTTATTTGAGAGGGATGAGAATGTTTGGTTTGTTTTTTTTTTTAGCAGACAGAATAAATGGCAAAAATATTGATTTTTTTTTAATAATCTGGAAAAAAAGAGAAATCTAATTAAAATACTGGAAATCTGAAACGTAGACTTTCTGGAATGTTTGTCAGTGTTTTAATCAGTAATTTTACCATAAGTTGGATTCAGTAGTAACATTTGCTTATGATACTGCTATCCATTCTGCTTATGCCTACCTTTACTCACCATGTCCTTTTAGATGTGTTCCTATAGCTATTTCTGGAAGTACTCTCTGAACTGAATCAGGATTTGATTTACTCATTCCCCTATTTCTCTCTTTTTTTTTTATCCCACTTTCCCAACCTGGATGAGTTTCTCAGTCACATTCACAGTGCAGCCCTACAGACAGTTGTGCAGTACGAGTGAAGGGCAGAATGGGGACAAGGCTGAGTAGTAGTGTAGGAGGAATGAAAAACCCTTAAGTCAGCATTGCTGCTGAGGAAAAGGTATGTGGAACCTTACCCTTATTTTAAATACCACAGGTTCTTTCAGCAATTACATGTTCTGCAAGCTAATACACAAGACTGCAGTGTGTATAATGTAAACCAGGAATTATCAATGAATAAGATTAACAAGAGCTTTTTCATTTCACACTGTCATTCTGGTCAAATGTGAAAACCATAAGTTTAGGGCAGTATTTATCAAACAAGAAAGATCGTGTTTTGATTACAGCAGTGATTAAAAAACCTTACAGTAGCTTAAACTAGTTTTTCCTCATGATCTTTATGGAGATTCACAGATTTATTTTTCATTTTAAAAAAAGGTTTGAATGTTGTGAAAGCCCTTAGAACTATCGATCTTTGGTAAGATAATATACACAAGAACAAAATATTTTGTAATAATTAAATATCAGTTAGCTGTAACTTAAATGAGTAGTGTTTGACATAACACAGTGGCCATGTTGTTAATGCCTTTAAAATTAGAATTTTCAGTACCTTAGTCTGCCTATGCTTTCTGTACAGTTAACTGCCTAAAAGTCAAATCTAATATTAATTTGAGAGGTGGAAGAATCTAAATTAAACATGTGGTAGAATTGCCATTGTTTATATGAAATTTTGAAGTTTTCTGTTATGGTTTTCCTGGAGTAAGTTTGAATGTTGTGTGGAAAGAAATTACCAGGAAGTTGTTACTGAGCTGTGACAAAGAAGCTGTAAACGTCATAAACAAAAATATGATTACGTTCCTTCAAATGGAACAAGAATATGCCCCGTTAAGGCATTTTGAATTGTATTTTTTAATATGGGTGTAGTTCATGATGATGATTCTAGATTTTAAAGGAATCAAATGTATTATTTTTATTCTTAAGCCATTTCTTTCCCCTGTGGTCTGGTCTTTAAATATAGAAGTTAGACGGTTCAAAACTTAGCTCTGCAATGATCTGTTCTGTGGGTTATGCAGGATATTCCAAGAAATAAATCTGACTGATACCTTGGAATCCTAATTTTCCCCTTATTATTAGCTGTACTCCTAAGAAAAGTGCACTTTTTTCCCCACAAAAAATGCCCAGAGGAAACTAAGAATGCACATTCTGGGAAGTTTTCATTTTAGAAAAACATCTTTAGGGTACTAATTATAATGTAGCAGAATTTTGACTTGTAGTGTTTGGTTATTATGTTTGCACAAAGCATACTGCAGATTAGCTTTGTGATTGTATTCTTAATTTGATAAATTCTGATGCCCCAACTCAAGTAGAGTTATCACAGGTAGTACTGACAGAGAAGGATCAGGATTCCATAGCTGAAGATCCCTCCTGTATGTAAATAGTACTCGCTGAAGATGCTTTTATAACTACATAATCTGTGATTACAGTTTAGGAATGGCAAATTGAATGGTGAAATCCAAAAATGGGACAGAAAAGTGACTGTTCATAGGACGTTTGGGATTTTTTATAGACTCAGAAGGATGATTGCCCAGTTCACGTTATTATTTAAATTTGTACTTAAGACCAGCTTTGGAATTATAGAGGAGCTAAAGGCACATAAAACTTCCAAATTAGTCCCTGCTTCCCTTTTCCTTGCCCTTCAGCACTGTTCCTGCTGTAGCATCATGGCTACTTTCCAGCTTTGCAGCCCTACCTGTTTGAGGAAGCAAACTGCTGTGCGAGAGCTTCTGGAGGGGGTCTCATACCCCAAATCAGAGCCCTCCGCTGAAGGACTGTTCCTGTCGTGTGCCTCAGTATCCCCCGTGACAATATGTGCAAAGCTGGACTTGCACTGGGACTGTGTCTAATGATGCCCGAGTCCCAGGGAAATCAACTGGACTCTTAACATTTTATGAAAAGCTTTGCTTTACAGGTGGACTTAATCAGGTATTAAAGTATACGCTTAAGCGTTACTGAATTTGCATCTTTAAAAATGGGTCTAAAAAGAACTCCTTGGAATTTTTTAGTCTGCTCTTTGCCTACTGTCTTTAGTTCTGTTTTTATACAGTGGGGCAAAGTCCCTTGTCTGTGATGGGGAATTGTGTGTGCCATGATAACATAGGTTACAGAAATAATGAGGAAAATGGATCTCCTCAGGTATAGAAAGCAAGTTCTGTTTGTATTTATATCTTAGTCAGTGAGGAACTGAATTACTTAAATACTTCTTATATATGTCTTTTGAATCATTAAAACAAAGAATTATTTTTAATTAATAAACTGGTAAACAGTTTTTATAAGTTATTGTAATTTTTATAGAGTATTCACGAAACTGGTTTTGATCACTATTTAGTATAATTCTGAGTAAATATTCAACTATGCTTTGCTTATTGTCAAAGATGGAGAATTAGTGTCTGATTCACAGTGTCTGATTCTGCTTTGCACCTATATGAAATAGGTGAAAAACAATACTAACTTGCATGTACTTCACATAACTGGAAATAGCTACCTAGTATGGAAGTCAGTGGAAAATTCTCTCTGTTATTCCAGTGCAGTTTCAGTGCAAACTCCAGTACATCCTTAATTATGGAGTCACATAATATTTGCCATCAGATCCATTTGTCAACTCCATTTGCTGTTCAAAGTTACAGATGTCAGAAATTTGTACATGTCATCAATTCATTTGTCATAGTTGTTGTATGTTAACATTAAAATCAAGTTCGCTAACGTTGACATCTAAATTGCTATCTTTAGGTTTCAGAGTCAATAACAGATTTCAATTAATTTCGTACTGATCTGAGATGTTGTGTCGGGGTGATGCAGATACAAGGAAGTCAACACTGGTTTACACTTGCTTCACTTGTTGGTTTTCTTCAGAAATAAATCATGACGAAAGCGTGAAACAAAGGTTTCCCAACTGTAATTTTCACAACTGAAGGTTTATATTGATGCTGGAAGGATGAGAGCGAGCTCTTCAAGTTACAGCATGAGGTAGATTCTGACTGGTAAAACGAAAAAGAAAAAAGGGAAAAGTGAGGGGGAAGAAAAGAAACAATTTTACTTGTAACATGTTATTGTAAAAATACCAAATTGTTACTCTTTTGGTAGGGAGCATATAGTAATTTAGATTATATAAATAAGAAAGCTAATGGTTATAATTACACGTTTATTAATTTTTAAATGTAGATTTAAGATTGTTAGCAGGTTGTTACTTGTGTTCATGTCTCAGTACAAGATATTATTTTAATTACATTTTAGGCTTTTGAAAAAAAAACATTTTGAATCATGGTGTTTTGAACAAATGTTATGTTGCTCAAACAGAGGAAAAGCAAAACAAATTTGGTAACTTGTATCGATAAGAGTCATAATGAGCTTTACTAAAATTTAACACAAAATGGAGTTTTATGGTTGTGCTTTTTTTTTGTTCTTTGAAACTAAAGTAATATGTGTGCAACTGGAATAAAGGTACCAAAATGGTAAGGGGCCAAGAGGAGGTTTTGCAGGCTGAAAAAGAGCTCATTCTTGTCAGTGTTATTACATGACTGGGATCAATAACTGCTCTATCAACAACTGCGCACCCAGTAAATGGTCTGAATTTGACCAGTCACACCATGTCTGAGTCCCTTAAACTTTGACATAATTATAACTAATTTTTTAAATCGGAATAAAATGTGAAAGCTATGCTAGAATTTTGAAAGAAAAGGTTTAGTGTGGTGAACCTGCTGATCTTTCTTCCAAGTGTAAAAAAGTTGAGCTTTCAGCTTGACTGTTTAAGAACATACAGGCAAATTAATAGATTTATTGTACTGTACCTTTCTCAGGAATAATGAGGTCAGGAGTTTGCAGAACATGATGGTTTCTTTTTTTGTGTTCTGAATATAATTCATCCAAAGTAGTTATTTATATAAAGCTCTTCAGAATTCCTAAAAAAATTGTGTCTTTGGGATTGGGGTGGAAAAAACAACCAAAAAAAACCCCTAAATGGCTCTGATGCACAGGGAAACATGATACGTACATGGAAACCTGAAGTTGTTTTAAAGATATTAAACTTTATTTACACTTCCAAAATATATACATACGTTCGTGAAGTTACTGTAAGTTTTCTCTTCTGCTGGAAGCCCACGTGCTCTTTTCTTTGATCACTGCGCTTTTTATTAGAGCACATATTCATTCTGTTATCCAGTGCTGGACAATTTGTGTAGCAAAGAAAAGTGGGCGCCAGTTTTAGGTATCACCAGTGTGGCAGAGAGCCCAGCTCATGAGAGTAGCTACTGACCAGGTGACTAGCTCTGCTCTTTCTCCATCCCGTTGTGTTCTGGCTGCTGATGGAGCCATGCTGGTTGGGAATGGATGTGGAGTCCATTCAGGTGTAATCCCACTTGTACCAAAGCTATGTCATTACTGCTCCTCATTTATATACTAGCTGCTTTTTAGTATTTTTTTTTCTTAATGGCAAAAAATAAAAACCTAATACTTAATGTGTGTTCTGCAAAATATCTGCTGGCACAAGAGAAGAGCAGGTCGGTCACCTCATTCCAATTCTTTTTTTCCCTACTTCTTAATATGTTTCCTTTTGTACCGTACAAGAGGTTTCTGGGTTTGATCCTGGGATACTGCATAGTCAAAATCTGGATGGGGAGTTGTTTGGGAGAGTTGTCGAAAAAGTATGTTACTTGTTTTAAAAATAAATAAATAATGAGTGATGTAGTAAGAGGCTCTTAAGTGGGAATTAGATTCTGTGTCTCTGTCAAGGCCCGTCTCTGCGAGCAGCACAAATGAGTAGAGCAGACAGCCGAGGGAGGAAAAAACAATTTGAAAACTGCAGTTACAATAAGCCAACGTTTAACTTTGTTAAGTAGAAATCTTGTTGTTAGTTTTAGTCACACCAGTTCCCTGACACATGTCTACATGCCACTGCAACTTCCACAAACAGCAGTAAAGAGAGGAAGACAGTCCAGGGATAATCACAATTTCTGTTTTCAAATGTGGCTTACTGGTATAGAATTCTGCTGAATACTCACAGCCAGTTCCAAGACAGAGGCACCTAACGCTCCATGGGCTCTTGGTGTATCATGGTGGAGCAATGCCAATCAGGCATGGCTTTTTATGGAGCAAGACCTCTTGGTTCTACTGCTGCGACGTGGCTCCCACTGTTTTATAGTAAATCTATCGGACTCTGAAGCAAACTGGTTTTTTTCACTTCTTTTGTCTTCTGTTTTGCTTCCAGAATGGGATGTCCCTTCAGGAGAAAAAAAAAGTCAGTTTGTTTTTTTAGGTTGAATTTCGTAGAAAAGTTTATAACAGTTGATTTAAAAAAAACCAAAAAAAAGCACACTTGCTGGGTATCTGGGAGTTTATCAGGAAACTTGTGGTTTTCCAAATTGCAGACTTGGGAAAATATTCTGCTCAATAACCTAGAAAGAAAAAACATATTCTTGTACGGATAATAAGAGGAATTCCTATGTAAGAAAGATATGTATGTTTTTTACATATTTAGTAACGACTGGGTAGGGCTCAGGCAATTTTGTAGGGGAAGCAAGGGAAGGAGAACACAGAAGTAAAAGGTGCTGGTCAGATAAGATAGCCAAGCCCAAATAAATTTGAGCGTACTACAGAGAACTATTAACATTTGAAGGGAGTTATCTAGGGAAGACAGTTACCAGACATTAACTTCTAGCTATTGTCAGCCAGCAGAGAGAATTCACGTGAATTCACTGTGATTCAACTTGAAAAAGAACTGATTTGTCAGAAAATCCTGGTAAATACTTGCCCTTCTGGGACAGCAAAAGCAATGAAATCCAGGACAGTGTGTGTGGGAGGGCAATACTGCTAAGACACATCTGCATTTCCGTTTCCCATTCTGTAAGAACACTGACATACTGCATTCTAGACAGACCATGTGTGTTGGTTTGAAAAATGTCCTGGGATGGGTAAATCTTTGGTTAGGATTCAGGTTCTTTTCTGAATCCAAAAAGCCAGAAAGGGAAGCAACTGCTAAAGACTTCAAGCTGCATAGCCCTGAGTTCTCTTGAGAAAAATCTGACGTGGGCATAGATCCCAGCTCCTAAGGTGTACGCTCCCCGTTCTTAGGGTGTACACCCTCTGTGAGGCACCGAGCTGACACGTTTCCCCCTTCCCGCTGTCCTGCAATGAGACGGTGTGGCGAACAGGTGCTGTTCCACATACACTTTCTGGTCTTTTGGTTATAGAAGCCTGGAATTCCATCTGTGCACAGGGGAAAAAAGAAATAGAAAAAAATTTTTTTTTTTTTAATCTAATTGTTAAGGTATCCAGACTTTTACAAGGTTAGGATGCTGATAGTCCACGATAGGAAAAACAAGAGATATCCATCAACCAGTGAAGGAAATAAAGTACAAAAAAAGTAAAAATTGCATTGCATGCCTTAATGTCTCTTTATACTTGTGTTAGAAGAAAGTTAGCTTATATCTAATTAGAAGTTAACATAGCAATAATTGTGTAAGGCAAGCATGTGCATGCGATGAGCTGATGTCGCAGGAAGGAAATGACAAGTGCAGAAGAGCATAAATCAACCTCTAGCTGAGATCTCTTGCTCTTCAACAGTGCATGAAGGCTCTATAAAGATTTTAACCCTAAAGTAGTTCTTTGTTTTTAAATTTTCTAAGAGGACATTTGTAGCTTTGGAAGTCATGAATTGGTCAAAAGTAATTCAAGATCTTTAAATTTGTAAAAGGTAGGAACTTAGGGATATTACATGCAGATGATCTGCTTAAAGTAGATGATTTGTACTTGACTGGTCAAGTGAGCAACAGCTCTGCACTGATTTACTGAACAATGGCCTTGCATGTTAGCACCAGAAAAAAGTATCAGTAATGTAAAAATTATGTATGTCTTTAAAAAAATTTAAATTTTAAAATGACACTTTCAGTGAATATTTTAGTATTTGTCTTACCAATTACTTCTGTATTAATTCTATAAGTTTTGAACTCTGAGGGTGTACATTCAATTGACTTTTTGAACTTAAATTTCAAACAAACAGAGCTAAGGCTGACTAGCTAGAGTAGTATTTACTTTTCTGTTTGATGAATTGCCAGGACTGGGTTGCTAAAGGGCATCACAGTGCAGGTGGTTTCAATACCTTTGTGTTCTTTCTGTGTTTTTATTTGGAACTCATTAGTTCCTGTTAAAGCAGTAATCATTTTTTGGATGCAGCTGAGATTCTTAGTTCTTAGTAAACTCCTCCTGTGGTTTTTCTGCCTCTACATTTAAGTGTATTTTAGTTTTATTACAAGCCTTGACAACCTGGTATTTATCTTGTGTTTGCTTAGGCTTCAACTTCTGTTTAAAGCAAGAGGTCTATTTGATTTGAGAGTATATTTTATCTTTCACACTACTTATTGAGTGGGATGAGAATGTGGAAGGTTGCAGTACCTTTACAATTCATGTTGTTGCAGTATCTTCTTCATTTCATATGAAGACGTTCGTGCCATTTGTGTGGCTTAAAAGCAATTGCAATGAAAAAGGTGAGTCTCTGGAAGAGCTTGCCAAGATTAATTTTTCCAAGTACTCTTGTTTTTACTCATGTCCCATTGTTTTATAATCCTTATTGGAGAGGATATAAGTGGTGGTTTTCTTTGTGCTTTTCCACTGTTGTATTTTCACTAACAAACTGTTCTGAGAAATTCGTAAGATCCTAAAGTCCTTTTATCCCCTCTTTCTTTTCTTTTTTCTTTTTTGATCTATGCTAAATTAGTAAATACATTGTTCTGTGTCATCGGGTAGAATCTGTTTTTTTCAAAAATGAGCAAGAACTGCAGTTCTTTTTTTTCCCTTTTTTTTTTTTTAAAAATGAGCAAGAACGGCTGTTCTTTTTTTTCCCTTTTTTTTTTTTTTTTTAATGTGGCTTCATCTCCTTTTTACCCGAAACTAGCAGAACATTCTCCATGCAAATTGTGTTTGGCACAGATTTAAGGTTGTGGCTGCCAAGATTACTGATGAAGAGAGCTACACTTTTGCCATCATTACGCAGTGAACTGTACCTTAACGTTACTAGTAGTCTACTGCTAATGTTTCGAAGGATGTGGGTTGAGTTTCAGACAAAAATGTTATCCTGTTTAAGCAAGTTGAAAAAACAATCTGCCTGTGAAAATACCTTAGGAAAACTCTTTATTTGAGAATCTTGATTGCTTTATGTTATAGCAAAGATTGTTTGGTAGATTTGGATTTTTTTTTTTCCATACCATAAACCTTTTAAAGATTTTTTTCAAAAGATTCTTTATTTTTCTTTGAGTGAGAAAGAAAACTAGATTGGACCCCAAGGAGTTACACATTACATATTAAGTATTTTTTGTTATATCAATAGAAATGGTAAAGCCAGTTTAAATGCTTTGCTCATTGTTACTGAGCCATAAAAAACAATAATCAGAACAAGTGTGCTGTAAAAGCAAACTTTTGTTCACAAGAACTCCTTTCTTTCAGTTCAGAAGGAAGCCATCAGTAATTGTGTTACTTAGTAATTATAGGGAAATCCCTTTTTGTTTAAAATGGTTTATAAGCTTGAGTTTATCCTTCAATGGTCTGTGGAAATAAACCGCGGCAAAAAAAAAGCGATTCAACCCAAACTAGAGATTCATGACAGTCAGAACCGAAAAATAACTCAGAATTCTTAGTCTTATGTCTCTAGTAAGACTCTCCTTGTATACCAGTCTTATCTGTTTTTAAAATTAATATTTGATACGTAATACTTGATACATGTTACTAACGGGATTAATAGATAAAGGTATGAAAACTTTTGATTTTGGTAGACTATATCTAGCAAGTCTTCCTCTTAGACAGGAAGCTGTGAAAGAACCAGTGTACTTTGTGTTGCACGAGTGGATTTTATCTGAGTTGTTGGTTGAGTGGGTGGTTTGCTTGCCAGATTGGGAAGGCATTGCCAGTGATGATGAAAATGTCATATAACATGTTTTATAAATCACAGTCAAGGGTACCATTATGACTAAGATAGACTAAAAAAACAGGGGCATTTCAAAGAATTAATGTATAACACTGTTGCCGTCTCTCAAGTCAGTAGATTCCACACAGTATTCTCAAGCATATATAAATAATTTAGACTGGTACTGTATGTCATTGTACTCTGATACAGGCATTTTACTGCAGTGCCGGCCAACCTTGCTTCTCTCAAACTGTTAAACTGCAATATTGCTCAGCTGAACATATCTCATTAGGAATAGAAACCACATTATTTAGATAAAAATTTAAGACAGGAGATGACTGAATTTCTTCCACTATAAAATTGTCAGAAAGTTAAGGATAGCTGATTTATGAGATATATTAAAATGATAGTCTATTGAGTACAGATTAACAGGCATACTATATAAATATCTAGAAAACCTGTTTTCTATATTGTTACGAATTAGTCTCAAAAATGCTCCATACATGTCTAGTATTCATTAAGAGAGATCTTAAACTGATTCTGCCTTCTCACTTTTAGTATTGAGGGGTGTTAGAACTTGGTCATGGAAATTTAACCTTGTGTATTTCTTTATGTTTCCATTTACCTTTCCACTGAATTTCATTATGGTTGCATGATTCTCTTCTTAAAGCATTGAATTAGAGCCTAAATAGGAATAAATAAAAAGAACATGAAACTGTTCACTTCTCCTTAAAATAAAGGAAGCTTGAAATAATGATGGGAGGCCTCTTATTGGATTGCTCTGGAGCCGTGAAGGGAGAAAAGACTGCCTAAAATTTCAGAATTGGTGTATGAACTTGCTGGTGTAAATACTGCCTGTATCCTGGCAGCTTTCATGCAGGCTGTGTTGGGCAGTTAAGGGAGATCATGAATACAGTGAGAAATAATGCTTTTTGAAGTGTATTGCACTCCACCTGGCAGGCGGCTCAATGTTGTCTCTAAAACGTGAGTGAGACTGTGCAGCGGTCAGAAAACTGTAACTGCTTCCCAGGTCAACCTTTCAGTTGGCTGTGCTCCCCTGAGACTGGAGAATCTGACCGGTTATGTTTAACGTGCTGGGACATTAAAAAATCAATTTTAAAAACTGACGGTTACAGTTGTCCTTGTGGAAGAAGACTGATGTATTTTTCATGGTCTTTAATAATCTCATGAAAAAATGAAATGACCTCTTAAGCTCTGCGCTGTCATACGGATCGGGTGCTCCCCTTTTCCAAGCAAATGAAGCAGCTCTCTAAGCCTCCTCTGGAAGTTCAGTGCTTTGGGTACCTTAGATCTGCAATGTACTGAGTAGAAAAACATCATCCTGAGGAAACTGTCGATGCTGATATGTGATCTTTGATCCTTTTTCTCTCTAACTACTGCAAGATGTTCTGCTAAAGCATATGCTTCTCTTTTTGCAGAGCCAGGTGTTCTGCATTGCATTGCTACTTTATTTTTCTGCTCATTTTCTGCAGATAATGCTGCCAACTTCTTAAAATAAAAATAATACATACTGTAAAACATTAATAATTTTTTTAATCTCCTCTTTCTGTTTCATGGTAAGAGGTTTTTATTTCAAAACCTCTTTCATATTCTCCTCTCTTCATATCCTCTTTCTGGAAAACAGGAGACTTCAGGAAATTGGTATTTGAGGAAAAACATGGCAATGGAGATGGCTGAAGTCAGATAAAAGGAAGTCCTGCATGTGGTCTGGCTGTGCTATAACTTATTGTCACTTCATTTTCCCAAAGAATGAGTTTGAGAGTCTTTATGCTTGAAAGAATAAAAATAAAATTAAAAAAAGGAAGTTGGGTGTAATGTCTGCCTGCCTTCTGGGCAGTGTGCAATGCCCATTTCTTCTCTGATCGAGTTTTGTTTTCTTTGGTAGCAAGAAGCTCCCATCTCATCTCTTGGTTTGTTTCTGCCACAAATGCTATGGGCAGTTTACAGTCTTTGGCTCATAACTAATTCCAGGCAATGTCCTTTAACACTTCAAATCAAAAGGATGGAGATATCCGACCTATAACTTTTTTCCGTTTTAGTTTGGTTTACGTGATGCTTCTTATTTCCCTTTTGTTTAGGGAAATTGGTTTTGCAACTCGTTGCTTGTAAGTAGCAATTAATTCTGGAGCGTAAGGTCACTGAGGGAGGTTATAAGGCTAACTTACCCAGTTGTAATTTTTTTTCTTCTTCTCAAAACAGTGTTCTCGTACTAGTGCTTTAAGAGGTGTCATACTGAGATCTAGCATTTTAGATTTCCAGTAGGAAAAGAAATATCTGGATAGACAGAAAGAATGGATTTTTCCTTTGCTCTTTTTTCCCCAAAGGAGAGCAAGAGGAAAACTCCAATGGCACCGAGAGATTACATACATAATGCTAATAGCGCAAAATCCCGTTTTCTTGTGTTTTTTTTTGTCAATTTAAGTTATATTTATCATATTTCTGTGCATTCTCGACACGTGAAAAAAAAAAAGGTGGTTCAACCAGCAAGCAATTTCAACTCGTTTTGCAAGCAAATGAAGGGGAAGTTCAATTAAAAACTTTTCTTTAATAAGTCAGTAATATGGTATTAGCTTTTTCATTTGTATTGGATTTAGAAGAGAGAAGTGATTATTACTGGCAAAAAAATATGTTTATCCTTTATAGAACTTGCATTTATTAAAAACCCCACAACCACAATGTTTTTCAATGTTGTTAACGCAACAAGGCAGTGCTAAGCAGAGAGGTGAGCTTCCTCAACTTTATTTAGTAATTTTGTTACAGTTAATGTAACTACTCTTATTTTACATCAACTACTTGTGTTTCAAGATTGTTCAATTTGTTATTGGTAAGACCAGATAGTCTGCCTTTATCTTTGAAGCAGTGATTACAATTTTTGTGCCTCAAGGCTATGGAAGAGTTTTGGCTTCACTGACCTGAGATTGTTTATATCCGTGTACTTTGACTTTCATGTTAAGAAAGTCATCAAGTATTTCTGGATTTGTTTTTAAGACAAAATTTCTCACTTATTTAGTAAAAACCCTACTGGAAGTATGCTATGAATACTGTACAAGTTTCACATCTTGTTTTGCGGAGCAGTGTGATTTCATTTAGAAATGAATTTGTTTTAGGTTGTTTTTTTTTGTTATGCAGGATTAGCTATATTGTGTTCTGTTGTCCTTTCACAGTTACTTTCATAGAAGGTCTAAAAGAAAAATCTTGTCATGCATATTGTGACTACTCCTTTGAAATGTGGTGATCCAAAAACAAAACCAAAGGTACTCTTTGCAAGTGTTTTGGAGGATGTGAAATCAAGAAAGTTAATAGGAACTCTTAGTCAAATTGATCATATCATAACTTTAATTTATACAATAAGGCATTGATTGTGACATCTAAACTATAACTGAATTATGGTGATCACTCACATGGAGAATGTGTAGTAGTGGTTAATGACAGGTATAGTGCACTTTGTATTCAGTTTGGTGTCATAACTTTTTTAAAATGTTACAGTACTGTGCTGTAGCATTTCCATTTCTACCCAACAGGAATATTTTAGAATTATATTTAAAAATCACAGCTTACCAGCAAGGTTGTATTATTTGGTGACTTTTTAATGTGGACAAAGGAATATGATAAACTGTCTTCTTTCTGTTATGGTTTAGGATTGCATGTGATTCCATCTTTTCAGCACAAATTCACATACTAGCTTTTCAATTTTATCTTTGCATTTTTGAGTCCTGTTTATGACACTAATATTCAAAGAGTGTCTTGATGTTTGAAGATGTGACTTCTATATATATAATCAAATAAAAATTGGCTTCCAAAATTTCTATCAGTGAAGAAGCAGAGTAGAACTGACCTATTTATATTTAATCATAATAATCTAAAATATAACCTGAATAATATTGCTTTAAATTACTGTAGTGGTATGTGTTGAGTGTTCTGAATACGAACGAGGATATGAGGGGCATTCAGAATATAGGATACTTTTAAGCAAAACTTTTTGTATCTAGTGTGCTGATCTGGAATGGGTGTGTTTCACTTCTCAATAACATCTGTAGACAACATCATTGTTAATTACCAAGTACTTAATGGAGTCCTTCGGTCATCTCTTTTGTAATGTCCTCAAATCATATCTTTCTTGCGGTAGAAGTATCCTAGGCAATCAGCTCCTCAGGAAAAAGACACCATCCCTGCAAGAAACAGTAAAAAGTGAATATACTGGTACTGCCGTTAGTTTTGTTCTTTGTGCTTGGATACAGAAATAGATCTCCGTGTGCTAAAGGAAGCTTGTAGTTTATTAAGCTTATGTCGCTTGTTCTCAAAACTTAAGGCCTCTCATTTTGAACACATTGAGTTACTTATAATGGGCATCGGATCTAATCCCTCTCTGTCACTTTGCAGAAGTTTTTGAGTGTGTACCACATATTGTATTACTCCACTGGAAATGTATGCAAGTGGTAAAAAAGGAAGTGTTTTCTGATGAAGAAAGTTATCTCCTGCTGAGTAAGAGGGACAAAGTTGAAAATTTTGAAATCAAATATTATTTGTTGATATTAGTATACTTAATCCCTCAATAAATTCTACATCTTAAAAGAAAAATATCCCTATGCAATCACTCTTTGTTTCTGTTCAAGGTGCGGTACATTCATTTGAGGTGTAAGTCACAGAGATATAGTGTTTCTGAAATATGCGTACAAATAACTGAACAATAAATTACTGTAATTAATACAATATTTCTTGCAGTGCTGTTCATAGAAGAACATTACGTATGTAATCACGATAGTCAAGACTTACCCAGTTGTTCACGATACAGCAGAACAATATTCCTAAACCAGAAGGTGTAAGAAGTTATGGCCTATTTCATTCTGTTCCTCCTACCTGAAGCTACCCGCAGATTATTTTTTTCTTTCCTGTCACAGAATCCTTTGTTTATTCAACCTAGAGCCAGGAATGCCATGGTAAACAAGAATTCATTAGCCTTCACATAGGTTATGGCATAATATAAGTTGATAGCAATAGCCTAAATTTCAATCCAAATATGTAATTTCATTAAAAAAAATAGGCTGCATATTTCTCACTTTATTATTAATAGTATTCTACTTTTTCAACAACAGCAGCCCTAATCTAATAGTAATATATAGCAATCTAATATAGAACAATCTAATATTAATAAGGAATTATATTACATAATTAAAGTGTTCAAAACTATATATTCTGATACTGTAATCATGCCTCTGTGGGCAAATGATTATGTTTATAACAAGTTCAGGAGTTCAGAATACGATTCCTTTTGATTTTGACTATCCAATTTTGGATGGAGAAACTCCACAGTTATCAGCTAGATAGAAAAACACATGAGAGTGCAGAACTGTACCCTTTGGAAGCAGATTTATTGTGAAGCATGGCATCTTTTGAATCCTGTTCTAGGATTAATTGAAAAACAAGCGGAGTTGTATGGGAGTGTAGAAGTCAAAATTGACCTAATAATTCACAATGCAGCAATAAAAACAAACATGGGTAAGTAGATGAGAACAGGCGCAGTTCCTGAGATTGGTTGACTTGTGTTACACATTATTGTGGCAGAAGAGAATGGAAATAGGAAAGGCAAAGACAAATGTACATTTTTTACTCTTGCTAATATAGCGAAACAGCTTCAACCTAGTTTTTGGAGATTATTTTTGCGGTTATAAGGTTAGAAAGATTTATTTTGAAATGAAAGCTTTAGAATCTGTAGAAAATACTTCATCTTTCAAAGTACAATTTTGGGGTCACGTCACGCATTTGAAGCATGAAAATACTTGCTAGCAGGTGTAATTCTTACACAAGTAACCTTACTTTAATTCTGCTTTGACTTTATCTCTGCCATTCATATTTGGAATTGATGTACATTTCTGCCATGTCAAAAATAGATGAGTATAGTTTTACAGTTTTTCTGGGAATAGCTGATCTGTTTTTTCTGAAAATAATGCTGATTGTTGTTAATCAACTTGTCAGAACTGAATAGTTCTCTTCTTTATCAAAGTGAAGAAAATTGGGACACTAAATAACAGTCTGTGCGGAACTAGGACACTCTGTTTGGAGACGTAGCTCCAGACACTGTAGAGGATTTTTTTGACAGATAAGCTGTGTGCTTAAAGAGATAAATGTTAATCTAATACATTGGAAAACAGACAGATTACAGCGTACTGCGATGCATTCAAATAACAAGGCTAAGTTCTATGCACCAGCTAAGACTGTTTCATAAAACTCCACAAACTTACTGTGAAGACTACAGCAGCAGTTGGTAAACTATATCTCACAGACTCGATACGTGATCCAAACATTGCTAGATGTCCTGGTTTGGGCTGGACTGGCCAGTGAAAGTGAATGACAGATAGTCTTTGACAGAGAGAGAGAGACGTATGAGTTTAGAAAAAGCTAAACTACTTTAATGAAAATATTAAAAATTAATAAAATAATAAAAAAATTTAAAATGAGATATATACAAAACCCAGTATCGGGCTCCCAGGGTGACGATGATGTCACCAACAGGCACAGGGAAAGTCCCAGACTGGAGTCAGCGACAGATGGGAGCTGGATTCTGGATCTGTATTCAGGAACACACGGATCAGGATCAAAGGCAAATGAACAGACAGAGTCCTCCTCAGATGTGGCCGCTGAAGAAAGAGGGCCGCCCCTTTGATCCCTCAGCTTTTGTACCGAGCGTGAGGCAGGTGGGATGGAATACCCCGTTGGTCAATTCGTGGTCACCTGTCCTGTCCGCTCCTCCCCGCGGGTGGGACCCCTCTGCGCTTTTCTGCTGCCGACCCTCCAACGGGGCACGTAGCAGAGTTCGCTGGCCGCGGGTGTCAGAGCAGTAAGGATGAGCAAGAACCTCTCTGCGTCCCGTGCCTTGGCATCAGCTGTAAACATCGGTCTTACCACTCTGAGAGCGAACAGTGTCTGAAAAATATGCTGTTAATTTCAGAAAGTTCAGTTAGTTAGAAGATGCTAAACTGCAAAGTAAAATGGTAAAACAGAAAATGGGTTGTTTTACCTCAAACCAGGACGGTAGAGTAAGCAACGGTGCAACTAGCATTTTTACTACACAAAGCTAAAACGTTTTTTGATTGATTGTAGGAGGTTCAAAGGTGATCAGCGTAGTGCCTCTGTTATCTGTGTTCCCAGTCAGGCTTATTCATCACTTTCTTTTTCTTTTCAAGTTTCCAGAATATATATTGTCTATCCTCACTATGTAGAGAATACTGATGCGTGCTATAATTGTATAAGCTGATCGTTTGTATCCTATAACAGTGTGTGATTTCTTCAATAAAAGGTTCACATTAGTGCAGACACTGAGTACAATACACATGGCAAACTCAAACTTTTAAAATGGTAGTTTATACTGTATTGCCTCAGGCATATATGATAGGACATATTAAAGAATGATGGCGATTCAAAGAAGAATTATAGAAACTTCAAGGTGCAAGAGCTGTTCTTGTCATAGTAAGACATGTTCTTTTATGGTTAAAGCCAAGATAAGGAACAGCGAAAATGAACTCATTCAATCAAGTTATCTGGTTCTCTGGAATTATTCTTAAATGTTATTAACTGAATATACGTTTAGATGACTTTTCTTTAAAAGTTTTGTAGTTTCTAATACATAATAAAATGTGTTTTAACTTCTGTATATATACCCCTGACTACAAAAGATGGTTTCATGTGGAACTATCTGGTGGAGGGCAAAGCAATGTTCTCAAAAGCAAGCATACACCACGCTAAGATAATGACCATCATTTAAACTGCGGAAGCAAACCCAGCTATGTTGTTTAATATTAGCTGTGTGACAATTGATATGTCTCAGAGAACACATGCAGATTCTCATGCAGTCATTTGTCCTCGTGTTCTTGGTCCAGAATTTGTGTGAAATGTGTTAGTATAATATGCAAGGACAATGTTGTTATACACTGTACGTGAGCGAACAGGGCCTCCTGAAAGTCTGCACTGCCTTAATCTGCCTGTGTAGTTCTAAACTGAAACTGGTTTATGTTTGGCTTAGAGCACATGTGGAATAATACCTGTCCATACAGAGATATCCTCTGGAGTCATTTTAATATTCTGTCTTGTTTACTGGACATGAGGCAAAATAAAGATCCATGTTAAGATGCATTGTCTAGTAGAATACTAGCTATACCTCCACAAGATCAGTCCCAACTACAAGAATAAAAAGATAAATAAAAATAATTGGTAAGGACACTGTTTTTGACCTGTTCTAAACTGGAGCCATTGAGCTGGAAAAACAGAAGTCTGTCTGAAGTAATAATCTCTGAACTTTGATCTGGATGTTTTTGTCTAATACAAGAACATATCACGATCATAGAATGGTTAGAGTTGGAAGGGACCTTAAAGATTGTCTAGTTCCACCCCCCTGCCCTGGGCAGGGACACCTCCCCCCAGCCCAGGTTGCTCCAAGCCCCGTCCAACCTGGCCTTGAACACCTCCAGGGATGGGGCAGCCACAGCTTCTCGGGGCAACCTGGGCCAGTGTCTCAGCACCCTCAGAGTCAAACATTTCTTCCTAATATCTAGTCTAAATCTCCCCTCTTCCAGTTTGAAGCCATTGCCCCTCGTCCTATCGCTACACTCCGTGATAAAGAGTCCCTCTCCACCTTTTCTGTAGGCCCCCTTTAAGTACTGAAAAGCTGCTACAAGGTCTCCCCGGAGCGTTCTTTTCTCCAGGCTGAACAACCCCAGCTCTCTCAGCCTGTCTTCATAGGAGAGGTGCTGCAGCCCTCTGATCATCTTCGTGACCTCCTCTGGACTCACTCCAACAGGTCCATGTCCTTCTGATGTTGGGGGCTCCAGAGCTGGACGCAGTATTCCTGGTGGGGTCTCAGGAGAGCGGAGTAGAGGGGCAGAATCCCCTCCCTTGCCCTGCTGGCCACGCTACTTTTGATGCCGCCCAGGATGCTGGTGGCTTTCTGGGCTGCGAGTGCACATTGCTTGCTCACGTTGAGCTTCTCATCCACCAACACCCCCAAGTCCCTCTCCTCAGGGCTGCTCTCGACCCGTTCTCTGCCCCGCCTGTATTTGTGCTTGGGATTGCCCTGACCCTGATGTAGGACCTTGCACTTGGTCTTGTTGAACTTCATGAGGTTTGCACGGACCCACCTCTCAAGCCTGTCCCAGTCCAGAAGATTCCCCCTAATTGCATAAGAACCAGTTACAGAAGAGTCATTTGAGCCCCCGCAAAGCAGTGACACCCAAGGCAGGAGTTTTTAGACTTTTCCGTACACTTCTGGACAAAAAGAATCCATGGAAGCAGTTGTCTGCTTGTGTTCCTCACAAAGAATTTTCCATTTTCCTTCTGAACCTACACTCCTTTATGGCTTGACACAAGCATTAGCAAGGAAGCAGTCAGGTTGTAAGTGCTGTTTCAAAACTGCACTTGCACTCTGCTTTTGCAGAGGTGATACTAAACTGCTACTGAGAGAGTAGAAATATTGCTTGGTATGTTTGGCTGTTCGATTGAAAGGGTGAGTTCAGATGCTAATCGTGTCTTTTTGCACCTCTTGGCCCAGCACCAGAAAGGGTGTGGTGAAACTGCTCCATAGGTACTGATTTTTTTAAAATCATGTACTGCTGTAGTACCTGAAACCTCCTCTATAAACCAGCTGAGAAAACAAGACTTATCTGCAGTGCTGTGGCAGCAGTGGGGAGACTGGTAGCCTGTGCACTTCTCTCTTGCCATGAACTGCTGCCGTTGCAGGTTTGGTCATCCCAGGGTACCTGGCACTGGACTTCCAGTAACTTCACATCGAGTGAGCTTGTTTCTGTGTCTTTCTTATAGGACAAACCTAGCAGCTGTTCTGAGAATGTTATGAAATGGTAAAAAAATCCTCCATCGAAAACTGAAAGGAAAGATAGAGGTGTTTTGCCTTTTGGCTTCTCCTTGAAGATGTGGTAAGAGTCTTTAGTCTGTGTATGTCTTTTGGTTTCCGATAGAATATTCTGCAGCTTATGCTCTCTCTCTCTCTTCCTTTTTTTTTCTTTTTTTTTGATAAGGAGTAGTCATTTTAAGAAACAAGAACTTGGTTGATCTAGCATCTTAGAGGGGTACTGGGGTACTGTGTCTCATCTTTTCTGGGATAATTTGTGAACACATGGAGACACAAAATACAGCAATTCTTTTTTGTATAAAATACAGGGCCGTTAGATGTAACAGGAGTAGCACTTTTAAAATTTTGACTGTGCAGCATCTTGGAAGCAAACATTGCGGAGATAAACTATGAAGTTCATACAAATATATGCCTGTCTAAATTTAACACTGAAATAAAGATACAGTTGCCTGAGTAAGTGACTGGATTTTAAAGATGCTGTGCACAGCAAATTCACCTTGACTGAAGTGCTGAACGTAAATCACAGACCGCCACTTTTGCATTTCCTCATCTGATGTACATACTTCACTTCAAGATGATCACTCTCAGATAATCAAAATATCTTACATAAGTATTTGAAGGAGTGGAGGTATACTTTGATACGTTTTCTTGAGCTTGGGCACAAATGTTTGAAAATCCTGTCTGGGTTCTTGTCAACAGTGAAACAACCAAAGTACAAGTTACAAATTTGCGTTTGTTTCCAGTTAACTGGCCATTTAACGAATACCACTACAACACTGGAGTACTAGTGTACCTTATTTTTTTCTGGACTTTGCTGTGTGATTTTAAAAATACTCATTCAAGTTCAGAAGGTTTGTTAAATGCAAGATTCCTAGTAATTTTAAAAGTAATGTAATGTATTAGAACTTATAAAGAACTTGGAAAGGTAAATGCTTCTCCAAGTAGCTTTTGATTCTGTTGGTAGCGTAAAAATGATGTTCAGATCTTCTCTTGAAGGACTGTTATTAGCATTTATGAAATAAAATGGAGGTGAATACTATTATGCCACTTTTCTACAAAATATTTGGTGAGCATTTCTGATTTGTAGATTCATAGTTCCTAATTTCTACCTGTAAATGCTTATTTTCAGAGAATATTGAATAGAACCATTACAGCTGAGAGATTTTCTTGTACCACAGATAAAGATCTCTACGTAGCCATCACCAGCGTTTCATCTTAGTACATAAATCAGGGGAATAGTCAATATACTGAATAAATTTAAAAGATGTGAGAAACTTCACATGCCATTCCAATTTGATCCTTACCAGATGATGTATATTATAAAATAAAACACGCTGATATTACTTCGTGCAACTACCTTGGAAAAATGGGTTTGACCTACAAATATTAGTTTCTGTCACAAATTGGATTTATTTTTCCTGCAGGTAGAAATCAGGGTGCCAAGAATGTTCTGGCAGAAGTTAAAATTACTCCTATGGTGACAGCAAGTGACAGACTTCATAATATTGCCTTTTTTAAAGATTTAAAGTTTCAATTTTAACGATGTGTTGAACACGCTTTTGAGGAGTGACAAAGCTCCAGTTCTTTGCTTGATGTACTTTTCAGGAGAATATTTGACGACAATGCGTGGTTTCAAAGATGCAGCTAGGTTCTTCTCTGGTGCAGTGGAACAGCCCAGCATGGTACAGATGTGGCTCTGGTGGCTGTCTTTGCTTGCTTTATTTCTGCAGCATTACATTTCCCTATTAGAGGAGTAAAGTGATTTAAGGAGGAGGGGAAAAAAAGTTTTAGCTTCTTAAGACAATGTATATATTTTTGGAGGAAATATGTCAGCGTTTTATGTTTTCACAAGGCATTGTACATTAATTATATTGTATAAAGAGTATAAATATTTAATATAGACCTTTATTCCTGAGTGAAAATACTTGTTATATTTTACTGCCAAAAAGATTCATGGTAACTGACCTAGTCTGAACGCTGACAAATAGTATCTAAGAAATGATTATTTGGACCTGTGCATCCATCCTAGACTGGAAAAGCTTATCTTAGAATACATTATTTTAAACTTATTTTCAATTTTGAATGAGAATTAATATACTGGTATATTTTTCATTTTATTGTTGGTATGCTAGATAAAAATAAAATATTCTTTCTTAGCCTGAATACTGTTGTATAAGCTTTCAGATTTACTATTCTAATGGCCTGCTGACCCTCCTTGCTGAGAAACAGAGTGAGAAATGTTCTCAGACTATTTTTCATTAAGTGGGTGCAGATTTATTTAAATTGTTTGAAAGTCATCTCTAATTACAGGTAGTCATAAAGCAAATGATGATAAGGAAAAGGTAGTGTTTGATTATAATTATCAATCATTCTTTTTTAGTGCATTCTAGTTATATTACCAACTGTTATTTCAGAAAAAATACTTTGTAATAGGAATATCTATATCTATATCTATAAAATTACCTGTTTGTTTACCTGTGTCTGTATCTGTGCTTCTCTTGTGTTTATATACCTAGACCCCTATACTGAGTGCACTATTATTTAAAGGCAATGTAATGTAGGTTACTGGAAAATTAAAAATATGTAATATGTTAATTGTACTTTTTAGTCTCAAAAGAATTTGGAGGTCTCTTGCACATTTTTGAGGCTGATTAGTTACTGGAAGTAGGTAGGAAGCTTGGGATAGGTTATTGTGCTCTGCCACGATGAGGAAAATGACTATTATTCTGGTAGTTTCTAGATGTTTTGCAGCATTCACACTTCCAGTTATTAAAGCAAATAAAAAGAATTCTTCCCAAGAATTAACACCTCCCCCCCCAAAAAAAAACCCAAAGCCAAGCCAAAACAAATAAAAACTCAACCAAACAAAAAAAAGCCACCAGACTTCTTCAAATGTCCATGCTAATGTTTTTCGGCTATGAGAGATCATAGGTGATAATTGATTGTACTGTTTGGGCCAAAGAACTTTATGGTAAATATTTGATTGAATAAAGCTTTGTATTACAAAAGGACTATTCTGGTTGTAATTATCAAGCTAAAATCAATATCACTTTCCCAGACTGGTACTTTATATGTAAGGGTATTCTTAAATACAATAGTATAATCAATAAACAACCGGACATTTTCTATTTTCAGTAATTAACTCTATCCAGCATTTTTTCAAGGGACTTTCTGATCTCTATGCTATTAATAAGAGTTCAACCTCTTCCCATCGTACTTACTAAATGGAGCCAAAAAGCCTGGACAAAATTGTGTTCGGGTTTTGAATACCTTTAGTCTTCCACTCCTCCTTTTATTTCCTTTGGTGACAAATACATCTATTATTGCTGAAATGGAATTGTTAGTTTTTCTTTTAAAAAAGAGGACTATCAAATTAATTTTTGGACAGGAACTGGAGAACCTTCTCCTCCACTTTGAGAGAAAGACTTTTATTAATGATCCCACTGAAGATCAAGTTTATTAACCTTTGTGGCTGCTGAAAGCCCCCACAAAATGTTTGCGTATGCGTTTCACACGTATTAGGTAATATATACTCCTAAGCATTAATTTAGTGGTGTTCTGGGAGTGACTGTTCAAAAGGTTAAGGTGTAGCTGCTTTATGATATTGAAGTCAACAATATATACTGTTTTTAATTTCACTGTGTCAGCAGATCTGACTTTTTCAGGAATTTTGCAAGTGTTGCAGCTAGTGCTTCTAGCACAGTCTACAACCTTTTTTGAGGTAGTTGCTGTTGGGTAGTTGAGGAAAGCAATCACATCCCATCTGAACCTTCTCTTCGGACTGTACAACAAATCCAGTTTTCTCAGGCCTCTTCCCGTACAGTGTTTTCTCCAATTTCCCACTGTCTTGGTGGTCCTCTCTTTGCCTAGATCAACTTTGTCCATGTCTCTTGTGTACGAGGGAAAGGGAAGTGGGATATAGTGCTCCAGATGTGTCTGCCAGGTGCTGACGAGAGAGCAGTGATCACATCCCTTGACCTTCTAGCTACGCGCTAACTAGTAGTCTTAATTTTCACTTGTTCCTTCTCCCTAAAAGGAAGGAAAGGCAGCAAGAAGGGCTCCAGCTGCATGGAAGGATGAGCCATTTTTCACTTTCCACTAACATAATCAAGACTAAACTTAACAGGTTTAAACCATCCATGTTGTAATAGCCTCATGTTCTTGATGAATAGGCACAGCAGGATCTCTTTTCTGTCTTGATAAAGGGTACATCTGTTATTATTATTGGTGTGATTGTCTAAGAACTAAATTAAAGACTTGACTTCATTTTAGCTTCTAAGAAAAGGATACATCAATGCTGGATATATTATTTTGTATTTGTTTAAAAACAATATTTGTAAATATTCTGATATAAGAAAACTGAAAGTAATTTATTGCTTTGACCTTTATACCAGTGAATATTGCCATTGTTCCGATTATTTTGTTTTAATCAGAATTTATTTTAGCGTGAACAAGTGTGAAATTATTGTTTTGAAAGATGAAAAAAATCTATGGTTCACTTATGTTCAACAAAAATTATATTTCTTGTATAATAAGTTACAGATAATCCATGTATTGTCTTTGAACCTGGGAGAAAACTGTTATTTCTCAGAATGAACTCACTTTACTTTCCAGGAATGGCAAAATAAATAGCTAAAACAGAAAATAAAATTTCTTTAGAAAGTAGTATCTTAACAACCGGTAAAGACAAAGCCAAATTCTGGGTTATTTTTTGAACAGTTAGTGAAACTAATTTGAATGAAACCTCAGATTAAGCATATGTACCCACAAGTGTTCATGTAGTTTGTAATAACCTACAGGAAAAAATGTGAATTTCAGGAACTGCAACAAGTATCTTTGTGACACAAAACCATCCTTTACACAAAGACCAAGCAACCAGTCTGGCAGAACTTTCCTGGCAGATACAGCTGCCAGTGCAGTTTCTGTGATCAATACCTTATATAAGGTAAAAATAAGTTTACAGATTTTGTGTAAGAAAATGATGCTGCTCTGCTGAGAGAAGACACAGAACTTTATGTTAAGTAGCAGTGCTTTTCCCTTCCAAATGCATTTTTCTAATTTGAAAAGGATGTTCTATTTCTTGGCAGAGTGGTTGAAATTATACAGTTCATAAAGAAAAGATGTATTTTGAAACACTGTGAATGTGCATACTGAAATTATTCTTGAGATCTGAGCTCAGAATATGAAAAGTTACTATAGTACTTTATAAAGAATATATTTTTTCTCTGATTGCTCAATTAGTTTAGTAAAATGTTTTAGTATGTTTTGTTACTAATATTTGATATGTATATTTTGCTGACAATAAAAATTGTTACAAATTTACCTTAATCATTCACTTCATTTTCTCATCGATCTTTTCTTGTATATTTGTTTTCTAGTATATTTGTTCAGTCCCATTTAACCATAAACCAAATATATGGTACTTCTGAGAGCTGGTAAAAAGAATAATTGATGCATTGTATACTGATAAAAGATATTCTTCCATAATGAGTGGATAGAGGAAAAGAAAGAAACCATATTACCCAAACAGTACTTCCAATTTAAGACCTCTGATGAAATGTCTTTAAAAATGGTAAAGTATCCTAAACTGGATTCCACTGAAGTGTATTCATAAACATTGTAAGATATACCAGTCACCATGTTTAAAGTAAGAGAGTACTTAATTATAAACCTTAACAGTATTGTCAAACTAGCCAGCCTTTGATAAAATAGTGTTCTGTAAATGATTGGCTTTATGGGTTAAGGTACTTTGGGCTCATGGCTTCTATATAAAGGTTAAAGCTAATTTTCAGTTATAACTGTGGAAATAAGTTTAATATAACTATTTTCAAATAGTTATATTTGTTCTTTCCAAAACCACTGTTTATATGAAAGTATGTAAATTGTTCAGTAATATGTAATTACAGCTCTTTTTAAAAGGGGAGAGCAGAATCAAGAGCATGATTTTTCTTCAGTATTGGTGGGAAATCACCAGTTGTGTTTTGAAGGAACTTTTATAAAACTCTTTCCTTGAAAGGATTATGTTGTAAAACATGTTTTTCTCAGAGCTAAGAAGGTGGTTTTGTGGTTGTTTTTGTTTGGTTGGTTTTTGGTTTATCTGCTTGACTTTGAGCTTTGGACAGTAGACACGTGGAGTGTGGTTAAGTGACCTGAGAACTTCTGTCATCATTTCTGGGGTGTTTGTAGGTAATGGTGATGTACTCCCATTTTATTCTCATTCACTTAATAATTCATCGCTAAATTCAATTTAGTAACCCCATCTCTCTCACTTCTCTTGTGTGTGTGTGTAATCTCACTAAAACTACTCTGATTTTATCCTTGATTTTGGGATCCTGCTGTCTCTACTGACTGTCAGTCCCTCGCATCCCTCGTAGCATTCATTGCCTGCGCTG
Organism: Ibidorhyncha struthersii; assembly: GCA_013398815.1. NCBI lineage: Eukaryota > Metazoa > Chordata > Aves > Charadriiformes > Charadriidae > Ibidorhyncha > Ibidorhyncha struthersii. The sequence goes on along the minus strand of VZSZ01007750.1, from coordinate 561,311 downwards.
ATAGTTCCTGTCTGTGGCATGGTGATAGATAGACTCGCTGCGGTTTTATAACTTGGATAACTTGGATAACACTGTCCTTCAGTCTTTGTGTAAACTGAGTGACGCATCTGTACAGGAACCTGCATAAGTTTTCCCATGGCCTTTGCAAAAACATGTTCTTTGTATTCCTGTTCGTGTGGAGAAGAATTCCTGGCTCCAAGGCATTCAAGCTATTTCCCAAGAGCCAGGTTCTCAACTGCCAGCCCACCTGGCATATAAAATTATAAATAAAAGTGCTGTGGATGTTTTATTGAAAGAACTGTCTATGTTTGTTAATAACAGTGAGGCACTGGGCGCGCGAGGCCATGAGGGTGTGAAAGTACACCTGATGTGACATGGATCTGCGTCCATATGACACCTGTTTGATGGCCAGAATAAGGCCATTTAGACTGTGTGAAAGGAAATTCTGAAGAAATTGTAAAAACTGTGTGCTTCCAACATTTCCTTTGCTCTTCAGAAAGCACTGATTTAGTGCGCTAACATGATTCCTGTTAAGGAGTGTATTTGAATTGTTTTAAATCTGCGTTAGTTGAATAAATCTTAATACAATTTACTTGTATCCCTTAATGAAGTTTTAAACATCCTTATGAGTCGTTCCGTTACCTGTACAACTGTCTTCTAAGGATATGCTTAATTGAATTTATGTCAGGTGGGATTTAAAACTTTCATAATACATACAGGATAATTGTAATAGGTTTTGCTTTGGAATATGATAACCAAGGGACATTTTAATTCCTCAAGATAACCCAGCATATATAATATTTCTGTCTCAAACTGGTGGTAGAATCTTCAGTTTCTCTCTCTTCCACCAACCAAGAAAAAGATGAGAAGTGCAGAAAATGAATATTTTACAGTGGATACTCAATTTACATATATTTCCTGCATATAGGACCATAAAGTTTTGAAATGTGTAGGCAGGTAGGATACTTGGAGAAATAAATACTGTAAATGCTTTTTAACGGCTTAACATAAATACGATGTACCTGACTCAATACTGTAGTGTCCACATTTCTTTTGCATGAATGTTGAATTTGTGGTTACTGTGGAGATGAGAGAAAATTTTATTGATGTTCTTTGGGATACAGAAATAAGTTAGTATTTGTAATCTACATTGCTAGGAAGAGTAAAACAAGAGGGATAACAGAAGGAATTCCTGAGGTTTTTAAAGTACTTTTAGCCTTGAAGGTTGTTACTAAAACCATAGATGATTTTACTTAAAATTAAGAATTTTTCTTTTCAGATTTAAGAAATTCTGATCGGATTTGGCTATGACAAGTGGAGTTCACAGCGAATACTGACATTTGTATAGAGAAGGCAGATGGAAAGAGGATTTTAAACAGATCTATTCTTATCTTTGGTATTATATATTAATAACTTATGCCCCATCCTTTTGGGTAGTGGGATGGAGTTAACTTTCTTCATAGTAGCCCATATGGTGCTGTGTTTTGAATTTGTGACTAAAACGGTGTTGATAACCCACCAGTGTTTTGGCTCTTGCTGAGCAGTGCTTGCCCAGCATCAAGGCTTTCTCTTACTCTGTAGGCTGGGGCTGCAGCTGGGACAACTGACCTGAACTGGCCAAAGGGACACTCCATCCCATCAAACGTCATGCTCAGCAGTAAAAAACAACAAACCCAAAACTAAAAATGTTGGGGTTTAGTCTTACAAGGTAGTCGTTGCTTAGAGACTGAGGGGGCATCAGTCTGCTCGTGGGAGGTGGTGAGTGGTTGTCTTTGCATCACTTGTTTGTTTCCCCGCCTCATTTCCTTCACTTATTAAACTGTCTTTATCTCACCTATGAGCTTTCTCACTTTTGCTTTATTCTCTCCCTCATCATGTTGTGGGGGGAGTAAGAAAGTGGTTGTGTGGGTGCTTAGCTGCTGGCTGGGGTCAGCCCACCACAGAGAGTCACTCCGTAACCTACAGTAGGATCAGGATAAAAAAAAGTACTCTTTGATTTTTATAAACAAAATTAATAAGCATCAGAGACATCACATATAATCTATTTAGTCCACTGTCTACCTCACTGGAATTGCCCCAGTGGAGAATCATAGATCATAGAATCATATAATGGTTAGAGTTGGAAGGGACCTTAAAGATTGTCTAGTTCCACCCCCCTGCCCTGGGCAGGGACACCTCCCCCCAGCCCAGGTTGCTCCAAGCCCCGTCCAACCNTGTCTGTCTTGTGCTGGGGACCCCAGAGCTGGGCGCAGTACTCCTGGTGGGGTCTCAGGAGAGCGGAGTAGAGGGGCAGAATCCCCTCCCTTGCCCTGCTGGCCACGCTACTTTTGATGCCGCCCAGGATGCTGGTGGCTTTCTGGGCTGCGAGTGCACATTGCTTGCTCACGTTGAGCTTCTCATCCACCAACACCCCCAAGTCCCTCTCCTCAGGGCTGCTCTCGACCCGTTCTCCGTCCAGCCTGTATTTGTGCTTTGGATCACCCTGACTGACCTGCGGGACCTTGCACTTGGTCTTGTTGAACTTCATGAGGTTTGCACGGGCCCACTTCCCAAGCTTGTCAAGGTCCCTCTGGATGGCATCTCTTCCTTCCAGCATGTCGACTNCCCCCAAGTCCCTCTCCTCAGGGCTGCTCTCGACCCGTTCTCCGTCCAGCCTGTATTTGTGCTTTGGATCACCCTGACTGACCTGCGGGACCTTGCACTTGGTCTTGTTGAACTTCATGAGGTTTGCACGGGCCCACTTCCCAAGCTTGTCAAGGTCCCTCTGGATG